>JAJOOR010022949.1:0-20966 GCA_036250505.1 Solanum acaule | reverse complement strand
CTCAATATTAAGGTATGGGGACTCTTTATCTTTGATCCCTTTTCAATCAAAGAGCTAATTCAAAGTATTTTCAAAGTTCTTCAAAAATCCTAAAGTCCTAATTTTGATTCTAGCATGGGTTCTTGCATAAAAAGGGTTTTAAATGATTATTTACATTGTTATTAATGATTATTAATGGTGTTTAGAAAGATATCCCCATGAACCTATGTTTTCTCAAATTCTCTAAATTTCACCATAAAGTGGGTGTATTGATCTGGCATGGATGGGTGCTTTGGGTGTGGAAAGAAGGGTCATAAGATGAGAGATTGCCCAACACTCATGGCAAAAGGGAGAGAGACCAAACAAGATTCTCTTGATGGCCCGGATCCTAATGCTCCAAAGAGAAACCGTTTCTATGTGCTTTAAGCTAACAAGGACAAATGAGCTAATCCAAATGAAGGCACCAGTATGTGATAGTTTCTTATAATTGTGAATGTTTTATTGAGGTTCCTATGTTATTTTCATGTTAGCGTTAGTTGGGTTTACTCGTAAGTGAGGGATAGTATGTTTAATAGTAAAGTTGTTGAGTGTTCTGATATCCTTATCTCTTTCCTTCTATTCTTATTCAAGCTTAAGACCAACAGTTCCTTGTAGCTTGTTTCATGTTTTGGAGTCATGTGTGATTATGTGTTTCCATGGTCTCCTTATGTTTTGTGTGTTCTTAATGAGTTTATTTTTAAATGGGAAATTGAATTTTCATGAAGTATGTTCCTCATGTTGATGTGCATTTAGTATGAGTTGTCTATATGCTTCATGAGGTTGATTGTTGAACATCCCTAAAGGTGCTTTTAAGAGTAATTGCATAATGTGCTTAATATTGTTATGGTGAGCATGATATGAGTTGGAGAAGGTAATTCCTCCAATGGAATGAGTAATGTTGAAGTTTTCATACATAATGAGTTTGTAGATGTAGTTCCTACGCTCTTGAGTTGCATTGAGCTTATTGATGTGTAGTTGATGTTTCCTCCTAATTTTGTGAATTTATTTATGATGTTGCATGCATGATGGGCTGATAGTCTTGAGTCGTTAACCTCTTAATGTGTTTAACGTGTCATTCTAGGATGAAGGTTCCCAAGTGGGGATAATGTAATGACCCGTAAAATGAATAGGTGAAACTAGAGCCTAACGACTTTGGTTTTTAGTTTGGTGTGAGGTTATGAGTAGGTAAATGATGTCCCGAGCTATGGTTGACGGGTTTAGGGGTTAAACGTAAAGGTACGACCCCCCAAATACCAACCAAGGGTCCTTGAGGGGGACCCTAAAGCCTAACCGCGAAGACCCAACGAAACAAAAAATCTGCCAAGTTGGAGTGACCTACGGAAGGGGACCTATACCCCGTGGATAGCCTTCGTAGATCAAGGCCTCAATTGACAAGCCGTAAACCCAAACCACGGACCAACAGATTAGAGCGTCACCCCACCTACATTTCGTAAGTCATGGGGCGTTGATGGCACCTACAATCTGTCAAGATTCGACCTAGTTAAGGGTGAGTTTAGTAATTTCCTTTTTAAGTTAGTTTTGTTAAGGGACGATTATTATTTATTTATTAATGTATTTGAAGGGTTTTTAAAGTATTCAACTCCTTTTTAGACTCATTACTTAAAATCACAAAATAGAAACCTTCCAACCTCTCCAAAAGTTCTCTCTCTAGAAACTCCATTGAAGAGAAAGTACAAGGTCAAATCTAGGGGGTCAAGGAGCAGCTTTCTTCTTCAATTTCGTGTGGAATTCTTCCCTAAAGGTATGGTAGTCTTCATCCTTTATTTAGTTTCTTTCAAGGAGCCAATTTTTAAAGTGATTTCAAATCTCCAAAGTTCCCCAAAAACCCTAGTTTTCAATCTATGCTTGGGTTCAAATCCGAAATGATTTCGAAAGGTATTATATGATGAATTATGAATGGATTTTTGAATATTGATGAATTAAGATGATTTCTCCTATGAACCCATGTTTTCCCCCAAATTCTTAAGTTGTGAATTGTGATTGGGAATTGATTGGTCATGGAAGTATGTTGAATTGTTTAAACATATTGAATTAGTTATTTAATCATGTCAATTTCCTTATCTAATGTATTATTTTGGATTTATGGGTTGATATTGACTCATAGCCTTGGAAGGCACATTCATGAAAAAATTATGTATGATTATGATGCGAAGTATGTGTGTGTGATCTCAATGAAAGTGTTATGAGCATGTATAGAATGTAATTGTGTTATGATTGAATGTTATTTCTCAATTAGCACCTATGAATAATGAGGCTATATGTGAAAGGTTATTCTCACATACACACACTTTAATGAAGTTTCTATGATGATTTTAATGATGAAGTATCTATTGAAAGGTTTTCTCGATTGTACTCTAATTGTAACGACCCGAGAGCACCCCCTAGTCGTTACCGGCGTATTCGACCTCTCAGAGGCCTTATACAAGACCTTAGCATTCGTCATAGCATTTACCATAGAAAAATAGAGGAAAATTTAAAACTTTTTAAAAATATAACACAAGACTTAAAAACTCACCTAATTTAAACCTTTAATACAAAACAGAAGTACTACGTCTCAAGGTAGCCATCTTAAAACACGACTACAACACAAGTGGGACACATCCCTTACAATACAAAAGAAACTACTATCCAGTACATTGACCTTAAGAAAACTCTTTAGCATAAAGGTCGTTGAATCTTTAAGGACACACCTTGGGAATAGTAAGCCAAGCTCCTCACTTCTAGGAAAGGCCCTTTAGCCACCACCACCTACACTTGGTGTAAAAAGATGAAGAAGAATGGTGTTAGTACAATAATGCACTAAGTATGATAACCATGCAAAAACATGCTTTTAAAAGGGACATTTGGTTGGAAACCATGCATCATGCCTTTTTAGAGAAACTTCAAGAACATTTAGTACAATACGCAGAATATAAAGCACATACATCATCATACACACGAAAACCATTAATAATAGCACATAGAGCCCCTGATAACTGTTTAGGCACAATCAATGCATACAATACATTACCTTCCTCTTTATCTTAACTCCTTTCATCAAGCAACCATTAGGGAACACTTGGTGCAATATATCACCTTAAGGTTACCAAGGGTGAACTTACATATAGCCTTCATCAATCCAACCACATATATTCATAGAGTCATAAGCACACTAAAAGACATAGTCTTCACATAGGAACTATCACCTAAAACAACCCCCAAGTCACACTAGTGCAATGTGCAAGTAGAATCCCATAATACTACTCCCACGAAGTGTTCCTAGGAAGCCACCATACACTAGGCACATCATATTCAACAAGTCATAACATCTTCATTTAACATTAGACATAAGACCAACATACTTCATAACATCATATAAGGACTCATTCATTTACTACATCATTAGTCATAACCCATTTAGTTCATACCATAGGTAAACCACTCTCACAACCCCTTCACAAGCTCACTTGTGCAATGTACACATGGAGTCTCATACACCCACATATACTAAGCTAATCGATTAAGAAGTCATAAGTGCAATTCACATGCATAATCATACTTCATGTCTTGACATAAGTAAAGTCAACCTTAACATGTTTTCATATTAACATACATAGACCATAGTCTTCATTACGTAAAGAGCCTAATCAGAACCTCCTTTAGAGTCCACTTGTGCAATGCATAAGTAGAGTCTATAGTCCTACCTACACTAAGTAACTCTTCAAGAAATCATGACTGGAGTTCATATTCTTATCTTAGTTCATTTCTTCACTTTTGGGAGACATTGTCATAATCGACGTAGACCATGTGAGCTACATGGAATCCGGTGTTCTACTCCTACACCGAAAAGAGAGGGTACTACTTGCCAAGGTAGGACCTACACACATATTAGGTATCTAGTGGATCCACTAAGCTAAGACCTACGGGGGTACGTAGTTATGGAACAAGGAGATTGCTACTAGAAACCTTGACTAACTAGGCGTGGGGGTTTCCATATCATGAGACAACCTCTATATTGGGACACCAAAATTGCTAAACGTGAAGGTTCTGTTGTGGGAAGCCGGACTTGCTAAATGTGAAGTCCCGCACTCTTATTTTTCATGTTCAGTCGGTGTTAAGCTCCAACTCCATTTTTAAACATCTTTAAGCTTTATTTAACATTAGTTCATAAAGTAGGCTTTAGGGACTTAATCCCTCATATCATATAGCTCAAAGGTTTCTAAGATGAGAATATCCTTTCATCATAGAACCTACATTATGTGAGAATGACCTTTCACATAGTCATACCATATTCATAACATAGTCTAGTTTAGAGTACAATTGAGGAAACCTTTCAAGAGACTCACTTTCACTAGATTAGCATAACCTTATTCATTCATTCATTCATGTGTGTGTACATATGTAAGAAAGTCTTTCACATAAATACCTTTATACAACACATATTCATACCATGCTAATCATATACTTTGCATGCATAATAAGATGTAAGGGTGCATATAAAAGTTAACCTTTCAATAGACACCATAACACATCATATTCATAGCTATACATGTAGAGTGTGTGTGTGCATATTGGTCCACATAGTGACATAATAGCAACAACATTGATATTGAGTGCACTTCCCTTCAAGGGATCATAACACATTCACAATGTCCCCAAATCATGAGCAATTGACATATAAAGCCTTTAGGGATTCAAGACCACACACCCACACTTCATCATAGGAGACAACGACATATTCAACATTGAATAGGTACTCCTAACTTACTTATGATCAAACATTCATATAGGGGTCATATAGGTAGGGGTCATTCCACAATAGTACTTAACATAATCAATTATGTAGACCACACCTTAACTCTAATATTATCGTTCACATTATATTCCTCATCATCAACACACTTTAAACATCATGCTAGCATTGAGGATTTCATACATAACCTTCATAGCACAACTTCATAAACATATGCATCATAATCATCAATTCACTTCACATCTATTGCCTTCAAGGCCATGATCTCAACATGCATAGATAGAAAAGAAGTAAACACCGCCACCATAAGTGGACCAAACCACACAACATCAATTCTCATACTATAGACTAGAAGTTAGGTCAACTTACCAATTCTCCAAGCCATGATCACCATGGATCAATCCTCAACAATTCATAATCAATTGACATAGATAGCAATAGGAATCAACAATGTAATTCAATAACATAAACATAATCTAAGTACAATTCTAAAAACAAAGGGATCAACCCATAACTTTGCCCATAAGGCCATAATTCTCAATTAATCAATATATAAAAAATTCAACATGAATAAGTATAGATAAACATAGGAAACATCAATACAATCTAATCTAAAATAATTTCACCAATAGAGATCATATTCACAAAGACCCACACCATAGGCCAATTTTCGAAATTTCGGGGATCATGGATTCTTCAAGATTTCCTTTGAAAATTATCTTAAAAACCTTAATTACACATCAATTAATCAATATAATGATTTATAAAATCGTTTGACAAGGGACCTATTTTAGATTGAAAATTGGGAATTTTGGTCTTTGAATCACTTTTGAAAATCTATGATAGAACTCCTTGAATCAGAGGTTATTCAAGAATCAAGAGTTACCGTACCTTAATTATTGAAGACCCATGAAATTGAAGAAGAAATCAGTTGAAAACCCATCTTCTAGCTTGAGCCTCATCAAGGTCTTTAATGAGGTTTTTGAGAAAATCTATTTTCAAAGGGAAGGGTCAATTTGAAGAATGGGGTCTAATTCTAGGTTTTTGGGTTTTAACCAAATTAAAATACCCTAAAATATGTAGAATAACCGTTTATAATAGTTACCCAAAGTACCCAAACAACCCCTCACTTAGTTGGACCATTTAAACAAGTCAAACTTGAGTTTTATTTTCGTAGGTTTCGTCGTGAAACGAGTCCGCCACATGCAGGTGTTCCCACAAGTTTCTGGAATTTAATTTCGAGATAGTAGAGTCCGCGACATGTCCGCGTCGCGAACTAACTCTTTTCTCCTTAGGGGAGCTAGTCCGGACGTTTTGACCCTTAAAACATTTATTAAGACACTAGGGTCACCTCCACTGATTTTAAACACCAAACAAGACATGGAAACATAAACAACATACTAGAACACACCAACACACAAAATACTAGTTTCCGAACGTCTTGGTCGTCCCTTGACGTTTGACTTCCATACTCTTTAAAACTGACTAAAAAGGTTATTCTTCATTATTTTTAACAAGTTATTAATGCATAAAACCAATGTGAGGCTCTACTTTACCCTACTTAATTTTGAGGGTTGTTACACTAATGAATGATAATGCCATGTTGTAAAAGGACTTTCTCACAATATGGGATTCTGATTAGGAAGGCTATTCTCTTCTATGAATCTATGAGCTATCCAATGAACGAATATTGGGTTTGAGATACATACTCAATCGTGAGTTGAGGTGGGGTATCTAGTAACAATCTCTTATCCCATAATGAACTAAAGTAATGAATTTTAAGTACTCCATGGGTAATAATGCTAAGCACCGAGTGGATAGTGATTTGAGATAGAAGCTCTCACGTAAGTTGAGGTGGATTTTCTAGTAGCAATCTCTTGAGATATATGACCTCAGGTGAGTTGAGGCGGGCTGCCTAGTAGCAATCTCCGTATCCCATAAACTATGTTCCCACATAGGTCTAGCTAGTGGATCCACCTAAGCTAAATGTAATGGTCCTACCTTAGGCAAGTAGGAATACCTTATCCGGTGATGGTGACACCGGGATTCCATGAATTGCTAACATGGTCTATGTCGGTTAAGGCTTACCCACAAAAAGAATGTTAGTGAGCTATGTCTTGTGAAGAATGCACTACATAGTGTAAATGGTAGTATGGGATGTCATCCATGCATTGTTACATTTACTATTGAGGTAATTTGAACTGATAAGAATGTTATTGCAGATTACTTATCAAGACAAAGCTACTCAAACTGAGAAAGAAAATACCATCGAAGAGATACTCAAAGCTATTACTACACTTTGTATAAAAGTGGACAGTATGGACAATGAGATACAAAAGCTAAAGACTAAGGAAGATAATCTGAAGTCTAAAGCTACAAGTCAGCAGCATGACTTTAAAAATGCGGAGCTAAGTCAATCTGAAGACTAGAAGGAATAGATACAACTATAGAGATATACCTAGCAGATGATATAATTATACAACCTATAGAAAAAAGTATAATAGGTTGACCTACGGTTCATGGATCACTTCTTTGCTCCACAGTTGGTCAGAATTCCCTGATGATCCTTCCATGCCTACCCATCAACGGACCGTCAGAGGACCTACAGTCCATAGGTCACTCTGTGGGTGGCTACTTCTACATACTTTCACTTGTTGATGAGTCCACAAATTGGACTCATTTAGGGCTATATTTTAATAGAAATTGTGTCCTCACATGCTTATTTTATCTCAATATTTTATGAAAAACCTTAAGTTTCAAGTAATTGAAGTTTGAAGGAAAGCATGGCCACTACGTAAAGGAAAGAAAAGTTTGAAGAGAACGAAGAAATGAAGGCCTGAGGATCACAGTGTCCACTTCGCAAGTCACCGAATGGTATTACTTCATCTTTTGTTCGAGTGCTGAGCCCTGAAGGAAAGGGTCAAGTTGGCGGAAAAAGGGGCAGCCGGTGCGTCACTGAGAAGTTCCACGAAGCAGTACCATGTCGCCCAATGACCCAGAGCATGACGATGCTTAAGGCGGGTGTAAGATAGCGATGAACTACACCGAAAGGCGAATTGCCAAGTTGATCGGCGATTCAGACTAAAGACGCCGAATAATCTGCTGCAGCACAAATCTGTGAAAACTATAAATACTAGTTAGAGTTGAAGTTTTAAGTGTCGAACAATTATTATAATTTTCATTTAGAATAGTAATTTTTGAAATTTTTGCTCTACGTTTGAAAGGGTTTTATAAACTTGATGATCCAAAGGGCTTCATCTTCAAAATTTTGATTTGGGTCTCTTGCATTCTTCAAATTTTGGCCTGTATCAAGACTTAAATCTTCATATACAATTGAATGCGAGCTCAATTTGGTATAAATTTCTATCTCTTATACATGTGTGGTTAAAAACCCCAATTCTTGGAGTGTGATTTAGCGAATATGGGTTAAGTTAATTGTTGGGTCTTGCTTGCTAATAGTTTAATCATTGTTTAAATGAGATTTCATTTAGTAGTTGTAGATGAATTTAATGAATATGTAGTTGAAAATACAAGTTTATTTATGTTTTTTTAGTGTTCTCTAGTAAGAGGTCGTAAAACTAAAACTACTAAATTTATGGCCGGTGGGAGTGGGTTGACATGAGGTTCAACTCGAGAGATTGAATCCTAGTCTCATTCCCACACACTCAGCTCGAGAGAGAGAGTGGGCTAAGGTGTAGACTAGTCTTCATGTGGCTAGTGGATGTCTGAAAGGAACGCATTTAAGATGGGGTAAGTTGCTCGAGAGAGCTTCTCCCCCTTAAAGTTTAGGCTAATCAAAATTATTTTATGAATCTTCTATCGAAAGCATGTACCCAATAATCTAGCTTAATCCTTATTCCCATCACATCCCAAGGATCTCCTCTCATTACTTAGAAATCCTTGTTTATTTTGTTGTTTTTACCTTACTTGTGACAAAACCCCTTGTTAATTGACACTCCTTTGTCTCCCTTTAATTACAATGTTTTTAATCGTTAATGTCTTTAGCTACGACTAGTTAGAACTAAATTTTATCTTTCAATTAATTCTCAAAACCACTCTCTTGGAAACGATCCCAACCCTTGGCTGGTTTACTAAGCTATTGTACGATAGTAGACACTTGCATTGAAAGTTGTGTCTTGATTATGCAAACATAAAAATGGCACCGCTGCCAAGGAGTGGTGTTATTTGGGAATTCTTAGTAAAGTAGAATTTCTATTTTTCTTAGTTGTAGTCTACTTACCTAATTTTTTGTTTTGTTTTGTTCGATGTGTGAATATTTCAGAAGCAGGAGTGTTAATGGTAGCAACGGTAGCGAGGTAGGCCACCAAGACGACATCGGAAATCTCAACAATGTCCAAGAGCCCAACAACAATGGCCCCTATCTCGTGGGAGTTGTTGGAGCCATCTGTTTACCCCAAACTGAGGGAAATGCAGTGTTCCACATAACGAGCACCATGTTGCAATTCTTACAACTAAAGGGACTTTCTAACTGACTGGTTCATGAGGATCCTCACAAGCATTTTCAAAATATTGTAGATCTGTGCGGACCATTCTCGTTCAAAAACATCTCTCAAGAGTCGGTCCAGTTGAAGTTATTCCCTTTCTCATTGATGGGAGAGGCGTGCAAGTAGCTGGCCGAGCTACCATGTGAATCCATCACCTCTTGGGAGGAGTTGGTAACCGCATTTCAAGTGCCATTTTTCCCTCCCTCGAAGATAATGTCACTACGGGATAACATGCAGAGCTTTAAACATCTAGAAGGAGAGCCTCTGCACGAAACTTGGCTGAGGTTCAAAAATTTGGTGCTTCAATGCCCAACCCACGATTTGCCGGACAACGTGCTACTTCAATACTTTTATGGGAGTTTGGATTCGGTAAACAAAGGTGTCGCTGACCAACTAACGCCTGGAGGCTTAATGCAGCAGCCATATGCAGTAGCAGCCAAACATTTAAATGACATGACAACTATCAATAGAGCGTGGTTCACTCGTGAGGACCAAGTATCCCCTCTCATATTCAAGCTATCTAAGGAGCATATTGAAAAAGACAATGAGAGAGATTAAAACATGGCCAAAATCATGACACAACTTGACATTTTATCCAAATATGTCATGGGGTCTCGGGCCCGTAGTGTCAACGTTATAGGGGTCGGGTGAGCAAATCCCGAAGTGATGAAATTCGAAGCCCTATTTAACGAGGAGGTAAATTTTCTAGCAAATCAAAGCGAGGGCTATCGTTCAAACTACCCAAGGGAGGGTGGTAACCAAGCCTGGGCTAGAGACGAAGGTTGCAAGGATAGACATTGTGAATAGAGGGATCGAAATCCACACTGGAAGATGGGGAGAAGGATAGATATCTGCCTCCCCATAGGCGCCAGAAGCCCAAGGATTCAAAAGGTGGTAGGTTTGAGGATATGCTCTTGCGTATCCTTAACAAAGTTGATGGGTTAGACAAAATGTTGAAAGGCATGAAAGAAGATGTTTCTACCCTTAGCCAGACCTCTGTTTCAATCAAGCAATTAGAGATCCAAAATGCCGAAAGGCATGAAAAAAGATATTTCTACCCTTAGGTTCTATTCATAAATCTCTAACCACATACATGTATGTATACAACTAAGCCATTAACATGTTTATATCACACAGACATGGACTCAAACCATCACCAAACCCTAGTTCACGGGATAGGACTTCCACATACAGTTTATGTCTCATGTAACACCTAGCAATACATGTACAATCATCTCTTTTTTTGTGCACGAAAGCCTATGCATTAATTTTACCATCAATTACAAATATACTAAGCAGTGAATCACAAATTTGTAACTACTCAATAATAAAACCTACCCTACGTGGGCGGCAAGTAGCTTTAGAGAGTTTATAGGTCCAATCCATGTTTCTGAATGATGAGACGGTGGAGTTTTGACCAGAAATCCACAAGCTATCGACATCCTTATAGTAGAAATCTCTTTCTTCTTCCTTCTCAAGCCTAGATCAGCCTTTTGAGGATTTTCTGGGGTGATCATCACCTCTTTTTGGTGTTTTGGGAAAAAAGGAGAAAATAAGGCTTTGTATCATTTAAGTTCTGGCCCCGTCCATCTCGCTCTAGAATGAACTATCCCGCTGGAGCACCACCGCCCTAGCGGCATCTGGCTCGCTCTGGCGGGGTGATAGGTCCAGTTTTCCAGACCTTTTTGTTTTTCTTGCTTAACGACAGTTCGGGTCAATACACTTTAATTATACCTATTTCCTCAACTCATTCATTATAGTACTCAGTCGCTATAGAAAACTTTGCTATGGTAAAGTAGATCTTGTCATGGATAACCTAAGTGACATAACTAGCTTTTCTTTAGAAATGCTCGCTACGGCAAAGAGTACTTCGCTATGGTGATCCTAAGTTACTCATCTAACTTCACTACAATGATTAACTTGAGTATACTGAAGCTCGTTGTGGCAAAAAATTCTTCTGTATGGAGAATGAAAAACATTAACATAATACCCTAAAATTGACATGCACAATTTCCTTGTCTAGCCACCACAAACTAAATACCTCAGACATTCAAGGGAATGTGAAGGCCTACTCATCTCTTATGGTAAACTCAACAATTAATGACCTCCCACAACATAATTAT
This sequence comes from Solanum acaule, assembly GCA_036250505.1. Classification (NCBI taxonomy): domain Eukaryota; kingdom Viridiplantae; phylum Streptophyta; class Magnoliopsida; order Solanales; family Solanaceae; genus Solanum; species Solanum acaule. The sequence goes on along the minus strand of JAJOOR010022949.1, from coordinate 9,567 downwards.
TACAATAGGATGTAACATTTAATCATTTTATCTAGATATTAAATGGGATTGGAAAATACCAATAAGGCACCTTTTAATCATTCGCATAACTTACAAGATTAACATATTTCTATGGAAGGATAGTAGAAAATAAAAGGAAAAGTTTCTAGATGACTCGCAACCTCTTGTGGATTTGTTGTGAACAACAACACATCAATCCACAAGACTCTATTTTACATTACTCGTATACTTGTGTGACTGATAACCTAGGCCCTAATACAAACTATCATGACCCAAATTGTATTGACCCTATGTCACGCCCCGAGCCTACACCCTGGACGTGGCCGCCACTCAAGAACCATTTTTGGCCCCAAGTGAACCCTTGACCTGGCTCAACTCTGAGTGGAAGACTTACTCAACATGGAATAAACTCAAAAGATATACTTTACCCAATTGTCTCAAAAGTAAACTCAGAATATTTTAGAAATAAAACATTCACTGGCCAAAAAAGGCAACTCAAATCTAGAACATTAACAACTGAAAATCAAGAAGTGTGCTGAACTGCTAATGTCTATCTATCTTTGAAGCCTCTAATACTATGAGGGAAGTCAGAACAAGACCTCCGATCATCCTAACAAAACTGAAATAGATGAAAATAGATAAGGGATCGTCTGAAAGCAAGGAGGCTCACCAAACAACTCTGGAACTGCAAATGCTATCAACGAACCGCCCATTGATGAGCTTGATTTCCTGTATCTGCATCATAAAATGATGCAACATAAATGTCATCAGTACATTGAATGTACGAAAATGTAAGGGGAATACTGAACGTAACATAACAACTTGTACTTGGAAAGAGGGAAACATACTCAGCTCGACTCTACTCAACTCAACCTCAACTCATGTATACTCAAATAAAAGAAGTATAAAAACAACAATACAGATGTAGTTTATATAAAGCACTTAAAATTGTAGATAACAACTCAATGTATCCAAAAATACAATAACTATGTTAGGGAGATTCTCTAACCAACAACCATCACTTTGAGCTATGTGATGATACATCGCCTCGCCTACGCTGTTAGAATTGTCATATACCTTTTCGTGGTATAGATCTCCTCAACTAAGTGGATCCACTAATCTATGCTTAAAAAGCAATAAGGAATCATCTAAGAAGTATGACCCTTTCTACCCACGTTGGCTACATGGTTTATAAGGACATTGAGTTATTTGAACTCATCCCCCATATCGGTTCTTAATTCTTCTCCCAAAATATAACTTAGCTCATATGTTTAAAAATATTTCCTCATCCTCAACTTTGAGATTATTACTCAAAATATTTCTCTAAAAAGAGATAGTACTCAAAACTCCTCGTCAAGTCCTTTGGAAATCGGTGTTTCCCCTTATTTAAAATGTAAAAATATTTTACTCTTAAGAAAACTTAGTTCCCGTATATTCATTTTGAAAAATGAAACTCAACTCTCCTCATCCTCAAACACAAGTACTCATGTCTTAAAATAATTTTAAAACATTGTAAAGGCTTCTTAAATGAGTCGAAAGAACTCTCAAGACTTTACCCTTAACTCTACCTTGAATTTGTAGTTTAAAATCAAGGGTTATGATTCATGTGATAAATGATCTCTCGATGTTTAGATGTAGTTTAGTGTAGATAGAATGAATAGGATGTAAAGGTACATTGTAAAAGGACATAGATGGAGAAAATGCTGGAAAAAGGCTGGGGGCAGACGACCCAGGCATGGGGCACCTGCCCCTAAACTTTACAGATTGGATTCTGGCACACTATTGGCGCGCCAGGCCAGAACTTCTGGGGTATCTAGGGCACGCCGCACCACCCTTACAAAAGAACATTCCGACAATTTTTTCCTTTCATTTTTTTACCCTAATTCATCTAGAATCGATTGTCTTCCTCAAATTTTCCTTAGATAAAATTACCCAATCTAAGTACATGAGAATCCACTAAAAACAACTCTTAAACTCAATACATTTATCTCAAGACCTCATCAAACCCATCCTAATTCAAGAATGAAGGCAACATTTCAAGAACACTCATCAAGAACATTCACTTTCTCAATATTTATGGATACATTCGCAAAATAAACTCATGATTAGTGTGTGGTTGAATGAACACAATCCTATGAAAACTTGCATACCTCAATTTGGTGAAACAAATCCTCGATACGCAAGTAATCTTTGATCATTGTTCCTTCTCTCCTCTTTTCTTCTTCTCGGACTCCTCTCAAAACCGTAAGCATAAATTTGGATTGTGGAAACTAACCCAAACCAGTTTTTGACCCTTAAAGTATCACTAAAAACGTTTTAAGCTTATGGGTAAGGAAAAGACCAAAATATCCCTCATTAATTCGGGTAAATTTCCTTAACTGGACATGTAAGTTCAAACGGGCATATCTCCCTAATTCCAACTCAAAATTTAGCCAACTTGGTGCAATGGAAAGAGGATTCCAAGAGCTATCCTTTAATATCTTATGGGCCACCTAACTCATCCTGTACAGATGTTATGGTTGTTTGAATTTGAACTAAAACTCACAACTTAAGCATAACTTGCAAAATTCTCAATTTACCTATTTTCAATTTAGCGCTTTCTAAATTTAGCTCTTTCTAAGGTAGGATATTATAATATCTCCCCCTTGGGAACATTCGTCCTTGAATGAGATCACTCTAATGTAGAACTAATGGTAACATCTAACACCCAGCTCAAACACCTAATATGCAATTAAAACAAAATATCATATCAATTAAACGAGTGTATTTGCAAAAATTCAATACCTAGGTCTGGAGTTTCTCCGGAAGAAAAGAGATTTGGGTATATCTTCTTCATATCCTCCTCAGCCTCCCAAGTAGCTTTCTTAACAAACTGGTTCCTTCATAAGACCTCGATTGATGCTACCTCATTTGTTCTCAACTTGCAAACCTGACGATCAGGTATCTCAACGGGAATGTCGTCATAAGATAGGTTGATCTTAATACCAATATTTTCAATCGGTATAATAATTGAAGGATAGCCCATAAACTTCTTCAAAATAGTAATGTGAAACACCAGATGGACTGCTGCTAACTCTATAGGTAGCTCAAACTCAAACTCTACAAAGAAAATTCTCTACGATATCCTATAAAGAACAATGTACTAGAGACTAAGCTTCCCCTAATTTTCAAACCTCATAACACTCTTCATGGGTGAAACCTTCAAATAAACCCATTCGCTCACCTCAAACTCCAATTCTCTTCTCTTAACATCGTGAAAGGATTTTTGACGACTCTGCGTTGTTTTCAACCTATCTTGGATGATGTTCACTTTCTCTATAGCTTGATGAACCAAGTCTGTTCCTATTAGCGCAGCTTCAACAACCTCAAACCAGCCAATAGGAGGTCTACATCTTCTCCCATAAAGAGCCTCATACGGAGCAATCTGGATGCCACAGTGATAACTGTTATTGTAAGCAAACTAAATGAGAGGTACGTGATCATTCCAATTACCCTTGAAATCGATCAGACCAACCCTCAACATATCCTCTAGAGTATGAATTGTTTGTTATGCTTGACCATCGATCTGAGAGTGGAATGCAATACTCAAATTTAACTCTGAACCCAAACGTTTCTCGAAAGACTTCCAATATTGTATGGTGAATTTCACACCTCTATCTGAAGTGATGGAAACAGGAACTCTATGTAGTCTAACTACCTCTTGAATATATAACTTGGTGATACACTTCATCATGATACTCCACCATTATAATTCTCTCAAGTAACGATACATCTATGTGGAACCTGGATGGATAGAGTAGCTGGAGCTAGGAGCTCCCTCCATGACTCTCTCTTGGATTTCATCCACCCTTGGCAAATACAATCTACCTTGATATCTCGATACACCTTCTCCCTCTTGTTCAAAAGCTATCACCTTTTGCTTATGAAAATTTGCCTTAAATTCAAGCAAAATAGGGTCTGGGGTTGTTTCTCTTTTACTTAGGACACTTGCGATGATTCAAACCTATTCATCACCACTTCTACTCGTTCATTGGAATCCATCAACCTGACTCCTAATCGTGCAAGCTGTGCACATATTTGGCTAATTCATTCTTGTCTTCCTCAACATGGGAAGTACTGACCATAGATAACCTGCCCATAGCATCTGCAACATCATTAGCATTACCTGGGTGATAGAGAATATTCATGTCATAATCGTTGACTAGCTCCAACCACCTTCTTTGTTTGAGATTAAGTTCTTTCTGACATAGTATATACTAAAGACTTGTCATCAGTGAACACATCTACATGAACACCATCAAGATAGTGACGCCATAATTTCGAAGAAAACAATATAGAAGCCAACTCTAAGTCATGGGTTTGGTAACTCCTTCCGTTAATCTTAAACTGTCTGGAGGAATAAGCTATAACTTTTCCATTCTACATCAATACACAACCCAGTCCAACACTAGACGCATCACATTACACAATAATACCTTGCATACCTTCTGGTAAGGTGAACACCGGGGCAATAGTCAACCGAGTTTTCAATTACTGAAAGCTTTTCTCACAAGCTTTAGAACATTGAAACTTTATTGTCTTCTAAGTCAACTTAGTCAACGGGGATGAAATAGAGGAGAACCCCTCGACAAACCTTCAATAATAACCAACTAATCTCAAGAAACTCCTAATATCTATTGCAAATGTGGGTCTAGGACAGTTCTGCACTTTCTCAATCTTCTGAGTTTCAATTCGAATCCCATCAGCAGAAACAATGTGGACTAAGAATGTAACAAACTCTAGACAAAATTCACACTGGGAAAATTTTGCATATAACTTCATGTCCTTTAGAGTTTGGAGAACTATTCTGAGATGACTAGCATGATCCTTCTCATTCCTCGAATAAATTAGAATGTCATCAATGAATATGATAACAAACATTATAAAATAAGGCTAAAACACTTTATTCATAAGATTCATGAACGCTGCAGGAGCATTAGTCAAATGATAAAACATGACTAGAAACTCATAATGACTATAGCAGGTCCTGAAAGTTGTCTTTGGAATATCACTCTTTGTTACTCTAAACTGATGATAGCCCGATCTAAGGTCTATCTTAGAAAGAAAATGGCATCGTGAAATTGGTCGAAGAGATCATCAATTCTCGAAAGAGGAAAGTTATTCTTGATAGTAACCTTGTTCAATTAGCGGCAATCCATACACATTCTAAGAGAACCATCCTTCTAAAATACAAATAAGGCCGGAGCACCCCAAGGTCAGACACTCAATCGAATAAAACCTTTTTCAAGAAGATCTTTCAACTACATTTTTAACACTTTTAACTCAGTTGGAGCCATTCTATATGGCGGAATAGAGATAGGAAGAGTATAAGGAAGAATATCTATACCAAGGTCTAATTCTCTTTCAGCTAAGACTCCGAGAAGATCATATGGAAAGACCTCTAGAAGCTCACCAATAATTGGAACTGACTAAATAGGTGGTGTCTTAACACTAGATTGATTAACTCGGACTATATGATAGTGAACCCCTTGGTAACTAAGTTTCTCACCTTAAGGTACAAAATAAAATGACCCTTAGATAGTGTTGAAGTACTCCTTCACTCAATAACTGGCTCATTAGGAAATTGGAACTTAACTACTCGAGTTCTAAAATTAACAGAGACATAATAGGCATAAAGCCAGTCCATATGTAGAATAACATCAAAATCTACCTGTAACACCTCCTATGTGAAAGTGGGTAAAAAGTACTTTTAGTGAGCTTTAGTTGCCAACTCACAAGGGCAACCCACGTCCCGTGGATAAGACCACAGTCCGTAGGTGTGGTCTATGGATGGTTCCATAAAAAAGATTATGTAGGCCAGAACCACGGCATGACCAATGATCAGTTGGTCGGACTACGGTCCGTGGTTGAGGCCATTGGTTCAATGACCAAAGGGTCACTTTATAACAACCATTGACGGGCCGTGTAGGATGGACCATAGTTCTATCCATTGTCCGTCGATCGGTGGTCGTGGGTCATGATCTGGCAATTAAGTTCAGGTGTAGTTTGGTCTTTTCTGAATTGTTTTATCTCTATACTACGTCGGTTTACCCTTCACTAAGACACATATATAAGTGATTTTAACCCCAAAATATCCCAATAGAAATCATTCTTCAAAATCACAAAGGAAGATCAATTGTCCTCTCAAAAATATTTCTCTTTCTAGAAAGTTGAAGAAGAAAAAGAAGGGTTCAACCTAGGGTTTGAAGGAAAGCCCTCATTTCCTCCATTGAAGATTAGCAATTGGATTGAAGGTATGATAGTTTTAATCCATGGATTCCTTCTATTCATGGAGATCCTAAATTCCTCTATTTTCAAATTTAGAATTTACCAAATCTAGTTATGGCTCTCTTCATTACTGATTTAAATGATTGAATTGTGATCTTTTATGAATGGATTGATGAAATACTATGATTTTATGATGATTTCCCTAAGAACCCTTGTAATCCTCATGTTTTTCATGTTATGATCATATGATGTGGTATTTTGATTATAAAGGAAGACCTTTCTAAAAACTAGCATGTATTGAGAGGATTACATGAATTTATGATGAAATCAATATCTAACTCATGATTTCTAAGTGTTGATAATTGAAAGTGGGATTTCAACCTTTACAGGTAAATTATCAAACTATGGATATTCTTATGAGATCTATGCAAATGTTTTAAGGATGCTTTGAGAGTAAAGTATCAATAATGATGATGTTGATGTGTTATTCAAAGTATTATCTCATATACACATAAAAGAAAGATCGGAAAGGTTTTCTCACAAAATAAGGATTCTAACATTGAAAGGTTTTCTCACCTAATTGAACAAAAGATTAAGAGCTATCTTAATTAAACCTAGCTTGGATTGGTTATTGTATCATACCTTTCCATGGATGATGACTTAGCTGGGATTGGAAAGATATCGTACCCTTCTATGGATAATAAAAACAAGTAAGAAATGACTATTATGTGGGATATATGCGTAGCACCAAGAGGATATTGACATGGAAGATCTCCCGTTAGTAGAGGTCGGGTTTCTAGAAGCAATCTCCTTATCCCTTATCTAAGTGCCCCCATAGGATAACTGTCTAGATAGACACTAGCTAGTGGATCCAGCTAAACTTGAAGTTTATGGTCATTACCTTGGCAAGTAGGACAACCTCTTTTAGTGTGGGAGACATCGGGGGACAATGTTATAGCTCACGTGGTCTCTATGTAGGTTAAGATTACTTTCCACATTAATAATGAACTAATGTTATTTGAAGAAGTGTCTCATATGTGTTCAAAGGTGTTAATGATGTTAACTTGCATTGACATGGTTTTCTTACTTATGTTTTCTAACCCTTTTATATATGTTTTAGCTTGGTCAATTACATGTCATGAATGGTCCTCTTTTAGCATGAGTTAAATGTTTTATGTATAGCTATCATAATTGGTGAATTGTTTTGTACTAACGCATAGTATTGCCTACTTTTCCCCAAATGTCGGGTCCGACATTCAAGTTTCTCTGTTTTGTGGTTGATTTTTACATTCCCGAGCCTTGGTGAGTCCTCATGCTTCGAGACGGACTCCATTGTTTCATTCTTCATTCTTATTTCTAGTTTTTGACTTGATGTATGGGCTACGCCCAATTTCATTCACATTATTCAATACAAGAAAAGGATGCCTTAAGCCTACCAATTAAAGATACATCAATCCACATTACTTTCATTTATACAAGAAGACGATTCCCTTAGCCTACCAATTCAAGATGTAACATCACATTATAGAGACCCTTCACTTTCTATCATCATCATTCACAAGTGTTAATTGAGAATATGCTTTCAATAATAACACAATTACATTCTAAACATAGTTTTTCGGGTCGTTACAATGGGAGTGACGCTAGTGGAAAAGGCAGAGTTGTCCACTTATTAATTAAGGGTGTGGCCTAAATTTTGTACAACTATTGAAAAGAAGGGAGGCCGGAAGATGCGGGTCTTCTTGATTGGGAGAAGTTTAAGGCCACTTTCTTATTAGGTTCTTTCCCCTTGATATTAGGGAAGATAAGGTGCTTGAGTTCATTAACCTTCGACTAGGGATTAAGAGTGTTAGGGAATATGCTCTAAAGTTCACACAATTGACTAAATAAGCTCAAACAATGGTGGCCGATTCAACGGCAAGGATGAGTAAGTTCATTTTGGGTGTGTCCGAAATGGTGGGTAAGGAATATCGTACCATCATGCTCATTAATCAAATGGAAATCTGTCATCTCATGGGTTATGCACTACAGATTGAAGAGGAGAAACTTAAGGAAAAGTCTAGAGAGGTAAAGAGGGCTAAGACCGGTGATGGTAATTTCTCTCATGCAAGGTCCGATAGACATGGTCGTCCTAGATTTCGACAAAAGTTTTCCGGTCAAGGTTCCTCCAATGCTCCTCCTAAGTTCAACAAAGATAGGGTTTTTAACCCTATGCCTAAAGGAGGGAATGGTAGTGGATCATGATTGCCCATGTCTACTTGTACTAGGCGTGGAATGAAAAATGAGGCTAAGTGCCTAGATGGCACAGATGGTTGCTTTAGTTGTGGTAAGAGTGGTCATAAATCGAGGGATTGCTCCATGCCTACGACTAAAAGAAGATAGGGCAAGCAAGCTCCTTCTAGTGGTTTGGGTTCCAATGCTCTTAAGTAAAACAAATTTTATACACTTTAGACTCGTTGTGAATAAGAGGGTTCCTCTGATGTTGTTACTGATATGTTGAAAGTTTTTCAACTTGATGTTTATGCTTTACTTGATCCTGGTGCTACCTTATCTTTTGTGATGCTATATGTGGCTATTAGGTTTTATGTTCTTTTGGATGTGTTGTTAGATCCTTTTTATGTCTCTACTCCTGTTGGGGATTCTATTTTGGCTAAGAAGGTCTATAAAAAGTGATTTGTATCCTCCTCCGATAGAGTAACTCGTTGACTTGGTAGAGCTTGATAGGCTAGATTTTGATGTTATCCTTGGTATAGATTGGCTACACTCATGTTATGCTTCTATCAATTGTAGAACTCGTGTAGTCAAGTTTCAGTTCCCAAATGAGCCTATCCTAGAGTGGGAGGGGAGAAATTCTATTCCTAAGAGTCAGTTTGTTTCTTGTCTTAAAGCTAGAAAGATGATTTAAAAGGGTTGCGTTTACTGTAACGACCCTAAAAACGAACTAGTGAAACTAGAGCCTCACATGTGAGTTTGGAGTTGAGAACTTGATGAAATGATGAGAAATGACAGTGACGTCCGGAAACTAGTCATTTGAACTAGTGAATTGTAAGGGTCAACTTTAAATGGTCATATCTTTTAGCTCAAAACGAATTAGGTGGGCCATTACCTATCATATGAAAGGTCTTTGAGTCCTCTTTCCAACGCCACCGAGTTTGCCCAATTCCGACCTTGGAGTAAAAAGGTATGCCCGAAATATGAAGCATTGTCAGGCTGCAAAGGGCGAACTATGACGGGAAGGGGCACAATTTTTAAGTCAAGAATTTATGGGTCCTTAGTCCTTTTCCAAAATTGACCCTATGC
>JAJOOR010022948.1:0-19702 GCA_036250505.1 Solanum acaule | reverse complement strand
CCTCTCCTATGTGGTTTGCGAGCTATTGCATAGGAGCAGGGGTTTTACCCTGTGCGCACCCAAAGGGTAGTGGCTGTGGGTTTCCCTTGTCATAAAAATAAAAAATAAAAATAAGAAGAGTATTTTCTTTTTAGTTTGGATGTCCTTCAATCTTATTAGCAATAATTACTGCACAATCAATACATACTGATGCTTAGTCTACTTTGATACTGATGAGGCAAACACACTATAAAATAAGCTGTAGTGCGTCAAAGATAGTATAGAAAAATATTGTCTCCAAGGGATTGGATCAAACAATGTTCAAATAATTCTTTGCTTAATGCTATTTAGGAGGATACATTATTTTAGATTGGGATGGCTTAAGAAGTATTGAGGATAGGTGATTAGATAGGACATAACACATTTGTAGCTTACCGAGGACATAACCCTATAGGAAAATTTAGAGGTCGATGATTAGGATAGAATGTTTGTAGGTAGTCGAGTGGTGTCTAGTTCTTTATCTTTATTGTTTTTACTACACTCGTACTATCTTATTCTTCAATTTAGTGCCTCCCTTAAAGTTATTTTATGATTTGTTGTTGCTACTGTTCTCTTCTCCATTGTTTTCCTTGTGGATTCTTCACCAATCACTACTATATTTGTTTTACCTACTTGATTTTTGTTATGCTTCACTTGAGCCGAGTGTGTATCGAAAACCACCTCTCTACCTTCTCAGGGTGGGGGTAAGGCTGCGTACACACCACACTCCCCAAGCCTCACTTGTGGGGGTTACACTAGGTATGTTGTTGTATAGAGTTGGGATAAAATCTGTCAATAGATGGTGATTTAGTTTGTGGATAAGTTGGAAACTGATGAGGACACCTAATAAACTAACCTATTTTAAGAAAAGACAGCCACTTTCTGGTTACCAGGGATGGCAATGAGGCGGGGCAGGGCAGGGCAATCCTTGACTCACCTTGCCCTGCCTCATTTAGTCTTTTTTGAACAATTTTTTATTTTTTTGTGATGCACATCTGTATCAGTACTGTTTTGCTAATTTGCACGGTAGCTGAATAGTGAAAAATCTGAACTCTTAGAACATTTTTTTAAAGCAATGTTTTTCCAGAAGCTTTGTAAAAACAATTTATGTTTGTGTATATTTCCTAAAAGGATAGTATAGTCCAGTCCTATTTGAAACCCCCCCCCCCCAAAAAAAAATTCCATCCCTACTGTTTACCACTATGTCAAGATGAAGTGAAGTGGGCAGCCATAAAATCTTTTACTTATATCTGTGGTACCTAATTAACACATGTACATCCTTGCATGTGTGCTTCTACTGAAGTAGCAAAGCATATCCGCGACATAGGAAATAAGGTGAGGTGTTACTGTATGATCATGTGCTTTGCTTTCCGTACACACCAAGAATAAGAATACTAATATTTTACAGTTATCCCTTCTCTTGGAACAAAGGGAGTTCTGAGCAATATTAAAGTTATCTCTGTGTGACCTATAGGTCACACCATGGAATCAGCCAGTGATGCTTTTGTTGGTGCAGGCTGCCTGCATTACACCCTCTTGGGTTCAGCTGTTTGCCAAACCCTGCGTTAACATGGGATGCTTCTTGTACTAAGCTGCCCCTTTTTAAAAAAATTCTTTTTCCTTTTCTGTTTCGGTGTATCCTAGGTCCCTGTTTTCCCCCTTTATAAAACTGAATGTTGATTGAGAAGCAACTGAGAAGTATATTCTGGTCTTAATTAGAAGATTCTTTATCTGAAATTTTTTGGTGTCTATGATGAAGACCACATAAACAGTGTATGCTTGACACACATCCATTTTTTAAAATATAGTGCACTTTCTTGTTCATCTGCCATTCATTAGGCATGCCCACCCCTGTTTTTTCGTATTTGTTGATCCAAAATTATGTGTGCAGAATTTGGCGAATCCAACTGCTTTGCTTTTGAGTTCTGTCTCTATGCTTCGTCATCTAGAGCTTCATGATAAAGCTGATCGCATCCAAGATGCCATCCTAAAAACAATTGCAGAGGGAAAGTACCGAACTGGCGACCTTGGAGGCACTTCTACAACAACTGAGTTCACAAATGCCATCTGCGATCATCTTTGAACATGTGTATATATATAGTCAATTTTGATAGTTGGAGGTGACCTTGGAGCCGAGGCGAACCCAGGATTTGAAGACTTGGGGATGAACCAATAAACTTAAAATAAAAACAATGAAAATATTGGGATCTCTAGCTGGATTTGAACCCGGATCTCATGGGTGGTACTTCTAGCTTGTACCAACGGCACAAGAGCACTCCTATATTCCTCACGAGTGCATTGTTAATTATATTCTAGTTTTTGACATATACATATATGCACATGATTATTTTTTTGCAAGTTAACGGGTGCATGTGCACCCCATATATGACTGTGGGTCCGCCTCTGCCTTGGAGGTATTGCTACAACTAGGGGTGTACAAGTCAAACCGAACTGACGAACCAAATCAAACCGAAAAAAAACAAACTGATTTGTGGTTTGGCGGTTGAAAAAAAAATCGACCACTCTTGGTTTGGTTTGGTATTAAAAGAAAAAAAGTCAAACCCAAACCAAACCGACAATACATATATATATATATATATATAATTTTATTTTACTTATAGATAAAAAATATTATTTATAATCTACTTTGTTGATATATTTTTAGTTAGTTTATAGTTTTCAATGTTTATATATTTTATTTTAAATTTGGGCTTGTAAAATTTTGTAATATATATATATATATAAAATTTTATTTTATTTATAGATAAAAAATATTATTTATAATCTGAACGTTGATATTTCATGTGAATTTTACCGTCTTTTTGAGTTTAGCTTAATACATAGGTAACTGAAAATATATTTGATCTCTTTTTCAAATATCGTATAGTTGTAAAAACCCGAAAAAATCAAAAGAACTGACTAAAACCAAAACCAACTTTATGTGGTTTGATTTGGTTTTTAGATTTAATAAACCGACATAATTGGTTTAGTTTTTTTTTTTAATGCAAAACCAAACCAAACCGACCTATGAACACCCCTAGCTACAACAAGTGAGATCAAATTTTTATTTTTTATTTTTTACAAAAAAATATTTTAAGAAGTATAAATAATTCTTTGTCTTAAATCAACAAGTACAAATGATCTAGTGATAAAAGTGCATTCTACCACAGTCGAGATGAAATTTTGAATCCTAAAAGATACATTTTTTAAATTATTGTATGATTGAAAAAAATCGATTAGACCTTTACCCAACTTTCGGTTTGAGATTGATCATTTTTAGTAGTTCATTGACTGAATAATCTTGATTTTTTACCAGTAAATAAAATGTCTAAATTTATACATAACTTGTATTTATTTTGAAGTGAGAAAATGATTTTGTGCACTACCTTCTAATTTTTAGGGGTAGTTTAGTTGTGGCTTGTTTGGGGGGGGGGGGGGGGTGAATGAAGTAAAAGTGCCTTATAGGTTTCCAATTAAAACAAAATGGACAAGTGGATTCCATTACTTTTCCTCTACTTTTTTATTTTTAATATTAATAAGAAAAACTCAACTAATAACATCTTTCGTAGTTGTCTGGACAACTACTGAAGTTGTCGGACGACTAAAGAAGTTGTCCCCACAACTACGACAGTTGTTGGACTAAAGTGTAAAAGTTAAAAGTTTGGGACTATTGAGAAAATATTTTTTAACCTAATTAATACTATTTGTCACTTCTACCAAATTATTAAGACTTGAAGGACTCCTACCTAATTGACTAACTAGTTTATCCCTTTTAATAAACCATCCCGCTTGTGGGTGAGATACTAATTCTGAGCTAGGTGCATAATTATTTTATCCTCGTTTCATATAAAGAAAAGAATCAACTAATTCTATATAAGTAATAAAATATTCTTGCACGTCCCCAGGTAATAACAGTCTAATGTTGTTTTAAAGGGTAATTTTTCAATGACTATATTTGCATAAGTTTTATCAACAAAATCTAAATGATGTCCTAATATTAAGAATACATTTAGTGTTGTGGTTATATATAACATTTCAAATAAAAAAGTATAGTTTTTCATGAGTACTCAATTTGGTTAGTTATATAATTAGTCCAAATCAACTTAACTTTTAATTGGACTAAATTGAGAAGGTCAAAATGATCTAAAAGTCCAATATATAAAAGATCGAGTCATTAATTGATTATATAATTTGTTCAAACTTAAGCAGATTGATTGATTGAATTATATGTATTCTCTTATATATCGATCGACCTCTTAATATGTGTTCTCGACCAAATAAAAATGCAATTTGTGTTCAAATGGTTCATAAGAATTCTACGATTCATATGTACGTACCAAAGTATTGCAATTTAATGAAATGTAATGAAGACAAACTACATATACACACCAACATATATAACACAATTTCATGAACAGTTTATTTATTTTTACACGAATTTAATTTGATCAGCCTTATCAACACAAACATTTGGTTAATAAAACCACAATGGCTGCGACAAATTATAAACTTTATTTGACTCCAAACCATAATATATAAATTAACAACTTTATGTCACACATTTTTTTGTATTTGTTCAAGGAATCTGAATATCAGTTTCATAAATAGAGCCAGGTTTCCAATAATCTGGGATCACAGTTTTGTCTGAGTGAATCCATTTGGTCTTTTCACCTTCTTTTATTTGAATCTTTAATTTCAAATCTCCCTTTGGTGGATTTTCCAAATCAAAAACTGCTCCATATGACCTCCTCATTGGTATCCACTTGTAGCTTTTTACCTATATATATCAATATCAGTTACGTGTTTGGATAAAAGTGATTTAAAAAAATAAGAGGATATGCATGCATACATACATCGTAGATTTCAATTGCTATGATATCAGCATAGCCACCATTGTTAAATAGAAATATTGCAAGGTAGCCATGATAGTTGCTATGTTCATTAATTTTGATTTTGAGATTGCCATATTTGCAAGAAACTCTTTTGTAGTCAACATCAACCACTCCCTTTGGGAACAACATGTGAGCTAGCTTTGGATGCTTCGCCATTTTGGCGAACGCGTCTGAGCTAAGAATAAAGTCAGTTCCGGGCCCCTCACCACTATCAGTCACCACCACTTTAACTCCCTCGTTGCTACATAGTGCCTCGTCCTTGCACCTCACCTATAATATATCGTTGATAATTAGTAGTCATATACACGTTTATTATAAGGTAATTACAAGTAAATCGTAATGACAAATATTAGAAATTTACCTGATAAAATTGGTAATTTCCCACTATATATGTTAGTTTTGCAAAAAAAAATTGGGAAAAAGGACAAATATACCCCCGAACTATCATAAATGGTATGTAGATACTCTCGTCATACTTTTGGGACATTGAGCATATATATCATTTATACTAACGAACATAAACGTGTCATAATCTTATCCACCGACCCAACATTTAATAAATATTGGATTGACGGATAAGATTGCACCACGTGTCCCTATTTAGTCTTCCGTTAGAGTGAAGGGCATATATGCTCTAGTTTTTGGATAACAGTCTGCATACCATTTACGATAGTTTGGGATATATTTGTCTATTTTCCCAAAATAATTTACACTAATATATGTATATATAACTTGTTTATCGATTCGAAATTAATTGGAGTTGGTGTAGACAATTCAAAGGTTTACTAAACTAGCCATATGTGTATATGTTATACATTCATTTATATGTATAAGTATTTTATTTTTAAAAAGTACAAAATAATATATATTTCGATAGATCAAATGGAGTACTATTATTATACCATCGATCCTCAACTCAAATCTATAAAGTTCAAATTCTGAATCTGTTTCTGCATACCTGATAACATGCACCACATCCAACTCCATTCTTGTAGAGCTTCCATGACGCGGCGGTAACGAGTCCATCATTGACATATCTTCCATGCTCTCCATAACCACAAGCTCCAGCTGATCAAATATATGTTGCAAATTAATCAAATGTTGAATCAATCAATCTATCTTAAAAGGAAAAAAATTAAAAATCAAATGTGACTTACTAGGTGTTCCTTTGCCATCAGAGGTCTTATAAAATGTAGCTTTAGAATAGTAATTTTCAGTACCAAAGGAAAATGCAGGCAAAAGTAAAATTATACATATCATAAAAGTGGAACAATTGTTGAAAGAGATAGCCATTTTTTAAAGCTAAAAATGTAAAGAAGTGTTAATTTGGATTATGAGATATGTAGAGATAAAGTTCTTTATTTATAGTTGTGTGTTACAAGGGGCAGGTATTGACTATATGGCCAACTTTGTATTAGTCTTAATTTAGTTTTAATTATTTTATTTGAAAAAAGAAATATTCAAAGTTTTTGACCCACATTGTTTAAAATATGGATCACATCATGAAAAAGAATATAGAAAAACTTTTTACTTCTTCTGATTTTAATGTAAGTTTAGAATTTGATTAGCATCTTCTTTGAAGCAACAAATAGCTAATTAAAGATGATTATTTAAATCCCATAGGTTTTAATTAACGATACCTGGTGCTGGAAATTGTCATTGTTTCAAATCAATGGATGTTAGTACCTTCTTTTGCCGCGTCCGTACCATTTAGGGGTCGTTTGGTACAAAAATTAATAATGTAGGGATTAGTAATGCAAGGATTAGTAATGTAGGGATTAGTAGTGCAGGGTTTATTTTATCAAGTGTGTGGTTCATTGTTTCCCACCTCATTTTGTGTTTGGATTAAAACTCTATAAAAAACTTCTTTCCAATTATACCCTTGAATTATTATGTAATTGGGTCAAGGTATATAATTGCCGGACAACATTATTTTTTATGGCCTTCTAACTAGGTATGAGAAGAACAATTTTGTTGTCATGTTTGCTATTTTTTCACTTGAATTGTTTGAGGATAAATAATTGTCATCTTAATAAATTGATCACTCACAAAATGCCATTTTTAAATTTTAAAAAATAAACCATCTATTTTAAAATCAAAAAGACTGTCAAAAATGGTAAAATTGAATAGACCATCTACATTTACACATAAAAATTGCAAGTTGTAATTTTAATATGTAGATAATTTTTTAAATTATTCAAAATACAAATAATTAGAAAACCACACAAATATATATATATATATATATATATACATTCAATTAAGATCACAAACGTCATATACAAATAAACAACTCACATTTCAAATTTGTATTGGATTTATTTAGGAACAAACAACTCTCTCTAAATAATTTGTAAGCTAATTTAATTAAATAAATTTATTAGTACAAATATAAATCATAAAATCAAGAAAATAAACAAAATAATCAAAATGATTTGAGGGATATTTTTGTCTTTACTTAAACTTATCCCATGGTATTATATGCTATGTATGTATTACTAATACCTCCAAATGGAAGGTATTAGTAATACATCCTATAATACCATGTGGGAGGTATAACTAATCCATGAATTAGTTATACATAGGCCCAAATTCCTACCAAACATAGTACTAAATAATACCTTACATAATACATGGACTATTTCTTCTAATGCGGCCTACCAAACGACCCCTTCATGTATTACTCACTCCGTTTTATATTAGTTGTCAGTTTTTCTTTCTACACATTTAATTTTATAAAATCACAAATAAGAAATGCCGTTTTTAATTTACACATTAAGCAACTTTTTAGTAAAGTGAATAATTAATATGTGATGAAAAAGAAGCATTTAAGACTATATCAAGATTTGTTTAAGAAATAATGAAGACTTCTGACGTTTAAGAATGACAAATTATCTTTTTAAATGAGTGGTGGCGAGAGTTTTACATGCCTTTTGAATTAAATGAATGGTGATGAGCGTTCCGACAAAATTTGTTTTTAGGAATACAATAATTGAAAAAATGTCATTTTTTTCAAAACAAATTAAATAGAAAGTTTATCCATCACACCAATTAATACTAGAGAAAGTAATACTATATATTATCTTAAAGCCTGGTCAACAGCTCATTGTTTGGGAATTTAAATTATGTCACACGGGAATGTTACTAATTTATTGTTTGATCGTTTGACTTTTAATTTATCTACTCTTATAACTCCTTGGAATTTGTTTTGTATTTACCAATCGAACACTAATATATATTTTTTGAAAAATATTTTTCACTTATTAATCAAAATAAAAAATAAACTATAAAATTAATTTATTTTCCGTGAACACATTAATTTTAGAAATATTCTACCAATTTTTTTAGAAATATGATCCATTCCATACCAAACACAACCTAAATGAGATAATTAAAAACAAATAACTATTAATAGATAAATACTCTTATGATTAAAATATTATGGGTTAAAAATAAATTCCAATTAGACGGTAAGTTTAGACCAATTCAACTAGAGAAATTGGAACACGTCTCCATATAATAAGAAAAAAAAATTACTATATAAAAGTAAAAGACGTAATATATAGGCTAATAGCCATAAGAACTCTTCAACTTAACTTTTTTTTTTTTCATGTCACATAAACTCGAAGGAAAGAATAATCAAAGTTAGACCCCAAAAAATATAAATATAAATTAGTTGGACATCTCAATAGCAATATTTTTATATAATAATACTTTATAATAATAAATTTTTGTGTTATATTTTATCTCTCTATAACAATTTCTTTTATTTATAACAATAATAATCGTTTTATATAATATTACGCTCTTTATAAACTTATCCTTTTATAATAACAATGTTCTTTATTGGTATAGAATTTCTAAAATATTTTGATACTTTAATATACTATATGAGAAAACAAGAAATATACATATGATAAAATTTATGTGGTTATATATATAAAAAGCTTCTAATTAAGTGAAAAACAAGAAATAAAAGCAAAATTATTTCTAAAATGTAAAAAAAAGCCTACCTATAACTTACTAAAAAGAATGTGTCACATAAATTAAAATAGAACGACGAATAGTAATGAATCTAAAATGGTAAAATTGACTTACTAAAATACAAATGACGACTTTTTATTCATAGTTCACACGAAAACAGAAATACAAAACATACATATATCACTTATAACAAGTTACAACTATTCAAGCCAAGAGTACAACACATAAATGCATTTTTATATTAAGAAATCACCAAATTAACTAGTATTAAGTACATATATAATATAGTAATTAATTAATTAATTAAGTGAGTTGAATGTCAGTTTCAATTGTAAGTCCAGCTTTCCATTGAGCAGGAATAACAGCTTTGTCTGATTGTACCCATTTGGTTTCAACACTTGTACTTGTTAAAAACCTTACTTTAAGGTCTCCACATGGTGGACTTGACAAGTCCCACACTGCTCCATATGCCTTTCTCATTGATATCCATAGTTGGCTCTCTTCCTACGTACATACAAACAATCAAATATTATTAAACGCGAGATCATTCTATATGAGTTCAACTGAATATATTTATTATCTTTGGTGAAATAAGTAAACATGTGATCCTGACTTGATCCGTTGAGAATGGGTGGGCCAAGATCAGATATGAATTATGATCCAACTTGTAGTTCTTTAAGATTCTAAAGAGGGAGCGAACTGATATAAAATTTACTAATTAATAGAGTCAATAATATAATAGATGGTCTATGGATAAGTTTACTCTAAGGTTGAACCATCTCAATTTCATAAGATTTATAATTTTGTATTTTTGAATTTAGAATTAATGCATTTCTAATAATCCATTAGGTTATATACACTCTATTTTGCTCACTCGATTTAATAAATTCAATAATTTGATGAGTCATTTCGAGTTTGATGTTGAAGTCAACTAGTCAATAGATGTGTCATAATCCCAAATTGATTTTGCCACCTCTAACACTCATTCTAAACCTAGCTACTAACAAGAAATCCTACAACAACAACAAACTCAGTGAAAATTTACAAAAAAGTAGAAAATACATAGATCTTATAATACCTCGTAGATTTCGACAGCATGGATGTCGGTTGCACCACCTTGGTTCAATACAACAATAGCAAGATAATCAGCATACTTGCTATGTTCATGAATTTTAACCATAAGATTTCCACCATAACCACAAGAAACTCTTCTATATTCTATGTCAACAACCCCTTTTCCACATAAATGAGCTGCCAAACTTGGAGTTTTAGCTAATTTTGCATAAGCTTTGTAGCTAAGAATTAGATCTGTTTCTTGTCCATCTGCACTGTCTGTCACCACAACTTTTGTACCCTCTTCACTACACAATGCATTGTTCTTGCACCTTACCTGTACTTACATTAAATTAATTAAAATTTATTGACCTCCATAATACAAAATACACTTTTGACATACTAGTAGTCTAGTACTAATCTATGTTGCTCGGATTCCTTTAAAATGTCAATAAGTGTGTGTCAAATTCTTTAAAAGTAGTATATGTTTGAAGAATCTGACATAAGCGCGACAATATTTTAGGAGAGAATGAGAAACATTATAGGTACTAATTGATATCTTGTGTTTGCTTTATCTTACACGGTATATGATTTGAGGCAAGGATTTAAGTACACCGATAATGTAATGAATTTTTATATTGACGTATAATTTGTTTGGTCAAGTTTTTGTGAGACTAATTTTTATTTTCAAGAAGTGTTTATTTTTAACAAAGTGAGGTGTTTGACCAAGTTTTTGAGAAAAATAAGTGTTTTTTTTGAGGTAGCAAAAAATGTTTGTCAAAGGCTAAAAAGTAGTCTTTAAAAACTTGATTAAATATTAATTGTTGTTTAAAAATATTTTTGAATTTATTTAGCCAAACACAAACGATTTCTCACCAAATGTGCTTTATTAAAAAATACTTTTCAAACTGAATTGATTTTGAAAACTTGACCAAACATACTATTATAATCTTCTATACCAGGTTACCATTATATCAATTATTCTAGAATCATCAGTAATCATCATTTAAATGATCTAGTTGTATTGATTATATTTTCATATCGTTAGTGCATAAAATTTAAACTTCGTTGGTATATTATAGGGGGTCCATTTTCAATAAACACTGACAATAATATATCATGTCACCTAAAAGATAACTACAAATATTTATTGATAAAAGTAAAATTAGTAGGTACCTGGTAGCATGCACCACAACCAGCTCCATTTCTATAGAGACGCCTAGAGGCTGTGCACACTTCACCATTGTTCACATATTTACCATAGTCTCCATAACCACATGCTCCAGCTAATCATATATACGCATACATCAAAATTAATGTTAAAACAATTATAGTAATAATCGATGAAAATGTCGCGTTTAATTAATATATGATATTCACGTGTTCTTTTTTAATTTGGTAATAAAAAAAAAACAAAAAAAGGGCCAAAAATGCTTCTGAACTATAGCATAATGTGATATTCAAGTGTTCAACATTAGTCAAGCAGATGAGTATTTTTAACAAAATAGGTGGATGAAGGGTATAATAGATCTTTTACGATAGTTCAGAGGTATTTTTGACCCTTTTCCGAAAAAGATTAATAGGTAGCATACATGGTGTTCCCATGCCATCAGAAGTACTATAAAATGATGCCTTGGAAACTAAGGTTTGGCTGTAGGAAAATGCTGGCAGAAGCATAATAATATTCATGCACATAAAAATGCAAGAATATTTAAGTGAACGATCCATTATTTTTTTGTTCACAAAATAATTAGCAAGTGAGAAATTAATTGAAGACTTGTATGATGAAAATTAAGTGAAGAAAAGTTCCATATTTATAGTGAAATTTGTAAGGAGTTGAGATTCATATTAGGAGCCACGTTTCATCTCCACTATGGACAGTGGAAACCAAATGTAAATAAATGAATAGCCTTTAAGATCTTTGATGTTACACATTATTAGTTTCATTTTGTTCATTTCAATTATTGAACACTTTAAACCTACATAAAGGGCCATGAAAATGACATATATGCATCAATTTGTGCACTTCTATTTTTGTTTAAGCTTGTTGGTGCTTGAATATGTACATTTCATGTCTACTTGTTGGGTGAAAAATGATGTGTGGTGTTGGTGTGTTTCCTGTTGAAGTTCAAAAGCAATTCATTTATATGATGCCAAATGGTGCATGCTAGATAGCAATTTAATTAGCGGTTGGAAAAAAGTTGGAGTGATAAAATTATTTCATGAAAATATGATACGTTAAATTTGTTTAAATAATTTTTGGGCGAGTTATACATATATATTCAGTGTAATCCCATAAGTGAGGTCTGTAGAGGGTAAAGTGTATGTAACCTTTATCTTTACCTTAGGAGATCAAAAGATTATTTTCGATAGACCCTAATTTGGCTAAAGGAAAGAGATATATTCCCAACTTATTATTAAGACCAACTTGACATAACTTATATCAACCCCCAAAAACATCTCTGACCCGCTCATTTATTAATTCAGTCAATCCTATTTTTCCGCTCCGAACAAGTTACTTAATTCTAACTTATTTTATTTTAAGAGCATCCACCTTAAAATTTTAGCAATCACCACCAATTTGGAAGATTATAGAACCTAGCAAAACTAGTGCCTTTGCATTTCATATACTTCAAAAGGCATATATAGCCATGTGTAGTCAGGCAAAGAGTTAGTGGTTAATGCGCTACATAATGGAGTAGTAGGAAACTTTAGTTTCATGCCAACGTAGTAGCTTTATATTTGCTAAAATTCAACCTAACCCAATTTTTTTTTTTTTTTGATCTAATTCATACAAAGTCAGAGATCTACTGATTACTTTTTCTAAGCGGTATACATAAATTATATATACACATTCTATATTTGGATTTTTTTTACTTCATCCATCTCAATTAATGTGGCACTTTTTGAATTTCAAGATTTAAACAAGTATATCTTTGACCGTAAATTTTTCATATATCTGTTAAATATTTTGAATTGTCAATTATTGTGACTTATAGTACTTTTTACGTAGTTTATAAATATATAAATTTCATTTCAAAAAATTTGAAGATTCAATGCATAAATTGCCGGAATGGTCAAACTTGAACTGTTTGATTCTCGAAAAATGAAAAGTGTCACATAAATTATAAATTGGGACAGAGTGAGTTATATATATATATATATATATATATTACATTTGATGACTATTTTTAATATAATCAATTAAGTAAATGACTATTTAAATTAATTCTTTCAGAATAGCTAGTCTTGAATTATTGGCCTAGCTTAACAAATTCTTCAAGAAAATAATTGTGATCGTCTATTGAACATAAGTTCTAGTTATAATATGTACTTAAATTAGTTTTGGCTATGAGATAAAAGTTTGAGACATTGTGATGAATAGTTTCAGAATAGTCTTGAATTTTTGACCTAGCTTAACAAATTCTTCAAGAAAATAATTGTAATTGTCTATCGAACATAAGTTCTAGTTACAATATGTACTTTAATTAGTTTTGGCTATGAGATAAAAGTTCGAGATATTTCAAGTTGTTACGGAAAGTAATGAATAGTTTAGTGTATTGCCTATTAGATATGAGTTTTAATTGTATATTGCCTTGTGCATAATTGGGAAACACATGTATTTTATAAAATTGAGAAGAAAAGAGATGATAAAATTATGATTATTTATTTATATCAAACACACAATTCACCACAATGCATACCCTACAACATTACAAATTTACTTAATCTTCTATAGTTTATTTGATAAATCTTTAAATAAAACACTTTGCAACCCACATGACATTATACAACATAGTAAATAAACATATTTAGTCTAGCATAAGGTATGTGTCATAAGCAATGCCAGCCTTCCATTCATCAGGTAAAACATCAGCCAATTGTACCCACTTAGCTGCCTCCCCATTAAGACTAACTTGAACTCTGAAAGTGAGTGATCCTTTTGGTGGATTTGGCATGTCCCATACTGCTCCATATGCCTTTCTCATACCCCTCCATTCCTTGCAATCAGCCTACACATGCATACATACAATCTTCGTCTTATTTTTCAGGTTACTAATTTCACTTTATATGCAACGTTAGTACGATACATGTACATATAATCTTTTAGAGGTAGATTTCTCATATCGTTACTTGAATTTAATTTTTTTCAACAAAGAAAATGTTTTTTTTTTTAAAATTATAACTATTAATTAAATAATCAGATTAGAAATGAACTCTATAGTTTAAATAATTCTTTAGCAATCGCACTAGTTAAACAAATAATGAGAGACAATTACCAATATATACTTATATATAGGTGATCTAAATATTTTTTTTCTCTCCCTTTGGTATGTAGTGAAATTAAACAGTTTCGTCGAAAAATTATATAATATATATATAAGACAAGATAAGATGTTTTTTCTTTTATATATATGTAATAGATAGTATATATTCGTGACTACTTCATCATGTGTTTACTAACTTCTTTATATTTTAAACTCTCTTGAAATTTCTAGCTCTGATACTTATTGGGACACTCTTAATTAACTTAGACACAAACTTTACTCAATAAACTAGATAATATCGCTTAATATTTGTGTATAAATTTGATTGGAGAAAACATATATATATATGAAGTGGTACATATGTTACATATCACATAGTTATATATACCAAGTGGAGGATTTATTAAAAGGCCTCGTTTTGTGAGTTCAACAAAATTCATATTATAGCTCAAATTATACTGAATCGAATCTAAATTTTGAATTTGCGTCTGTAACTAAACGTACCTGCCAAACCTCGACAGCTTCAATGTCAAATGCACCACTTTGATAAATTGGTACAATAGCCAAATAGTTACAAAATCTGCTATGTTCATGAACTTTAATCATTAAATTGTAACCATAGTACGTACAAGGTACCCTTCGATATTCAACGTCAACAACACCATAAGCCAACAAATGATTAGCCATTCCTGAGGTAGCCATGTCTGAATAAGCACGTACACTTAGTATAAAATCTGTATGGTCACCTTCACCATGATCTGTTACTACTATTTTTGTACCCTCATCTGTGCAATGACCTGGTACCTTGCACCTAACCTGTAGTACGTTTACAAAAAATATTAAGAAGCGCGGTTTTTCATTATTTTGACGAGAATCTGTTTTTCACCATGTATTTTTTTTCATGGAGTTGGTGAAGCGGGAAATGGATAGAAAAATCGTGTTTTTGGTTCAATTTTTTCAAAAAAAATAATTAAGATCCTGAAAAAACCTTTTTAAAGATATATTGCTGGATCAATGTAGATTATAATACTGCAGTGGACTTGAATCTTTTTAAAGAGAGTGGGATATATGCGCATTGGTTTAAATGATTATTTATTCATTTTTGTCATTTTATTTTCAACTGTAATTTATTGTAGAAAAAAACTCAAATATGTCATCAAACTTTGAGAAAAGACTCAACTATGTCATTTGTTAACAGATAATGACATAGATGGGCTTTTTCTCATAAGGTCATGTGTACACTTTTAAATGGTTATGTGGGTGTCATTTTCATTGCTTTTTAGTTTTTGAAGTTCAAACTAGCTAAATGGATTATTATGTTTAGTAAAGCTACTACGTATTCTTTTTGTTTCAATTTGAATGTCCTATTTTAATTTGACACGAAATTTAAAAAAATACAGAAGATTTTTAAATATTATAATTTTAAACAAATTAAAACGGAGAAAGTATATATTATAATATAATTAATATACCTGATAGCAAGCGCCACATCCAGTTCCATTCCTGTAGAGCCTAGAGACTCCACTCACTTTGCCATCATAAATTTTCCTTCCATATTCACCAAATCCACATGCTCCACCTGTTTTTTTTTTTTTTTGGTTACAACAATAATAATAAGGTTAATTTACCTTATTATTAACCTTAATTATAATATATTATAACATAATTAACATAAAATACTGCTTAAGATTATTAGAAAACGAGATTGTATAACATTATAATTAATATGAGCATGTTGGTAATTACTTGGTTACGTAACATAATATTTCAACCTATTTTTAACCTGTTCAAACTCAATCTACACTATCCCATTTGCCACGTATATATCTATCGCGCGTAGACACATCTTTTTATTGGGAAAAAAATGAAAATATTGAGGGGAAAATTATACATACTAGGGGTTCCATAGCAATCAGGGCTGCCATAATAAGTAGCTCTAGTGTAAAGAGAATTTGCTTCTTGGCCAAAACAAATTGCAGGATAAATTATAATTGTCACAAGTAGAAAAATTATACAATGGCTATTATTGAAAACCATATCTTATGATAAAATTTCAAAATTACTAAGAGATTATTCAAAAGGAATGTTAAGATTCCAAGAATTGGATGAGAAATGATTAAATGTAAAGGCCATATATATAGTTGAATTTTTGGACTATAGAAAGCAGCCATTAAGAGAAATATAAAATATTCTCTTTTTTTGTATATATAATAATTTTAAAAAAAAATTCTACATGATTTCTTCCACTAAGGAGTAGGGAATTAAGCAAGTGGAAGATGGGGTTAATTAGTACTAATTAAACTTGATAAGTACATTATTTTTGGCACTTTATAATATAATTCAATCACGCGTTACTCCAATTGATGACACTTTACGATTTAATTGCTTATTAAATAATTATTCTCTACTAATAATTAAATATTTTTAATTTCCACTATCGACAACAATAAATATCTTTGCTTACTCTTTCTAATGTAAAAATATTTTATTATCACTTTTAATCACTTTCAGTATTTTAAATCAGTTAAGTGTTCAATGCCATTGTACCAATTTAATTTCACTTAGTATCTTGGATCTAATTGAGGATGAATCTCATATTGATCGATTAAATAGTAAATTTTAGAGGTTATATTCTTCATTAATTTAGCAATCGATAAATCACAAATCAAAGAGAATGGAATCGCCAGGTCTAATGTGTGTGCATAATGCTTCTTATAACCTTATCATACAAAAATTCTCCAAGATACTCTTCTTCTTTTTTATGAATCATCTGGTATCTAAAATGTACTTGTTTTTATTAATTTAGATTAAAGCAATTTAAGAAGGGTGTGTTGCTATTTATTTGTTAGAAGTTTTTGGTTCAAATCTAAGACCTCTTATATATTATGGATATGATAAAGAAGTTACAATCATCCTATCGCACTTCTTGATGATCCGTTGCGACCAAATATGGCGTAAAATGTATATTACAAACGTATATAACTTAAATCCTTACGATAGCTACTATATTGAATTGATTAGTTAGGAAAATATAGAGTGGCCACTATATATGTAGATTGGTCCCTTAATTTTGGTTCCTCTTTATCCTTTTATGTGTCTTAAAAACAGTAGTGTGGCGGCTAAGGAATAAAAATCATAAAAAGGAAAATTGGAAAATAGACTTTGTATAACGTAAGATAATATATTATTGTTTTGTACATTTAATTCATAATACTTGATTATGTCATAAAATTTTGTACT
Source organism: Solanum acaule (assembly GCA_036250505.1). Lineage (NCBI taxonomy): Eukaryota > Viridiplantae > Streptophyta > Magnoliopsida > Solanales > Solanaceae > Solanum > Solanum acaule. Next base: position 2,247 of record JAJOOR010022948.1, on the reverse strand, counting down.
AATTAATTTACATTATGAAAAAACGTAATCATGACGATTGCTCACGAAATCCTTTCACTCATAGCTAGCCAGTATTTGTTTAAAACTTGTGCAAGTCATTTAATTAAATAATTCAAAGTTACTTGTTTGGAACTTCAAGGTGAAAATACAAAATCTTCAAGGATGGTGAATATGAGTGAAGTAGTCCTTTTAAGTACAAGAAAAAAGATCAAATTTTGCCTTCATATTATTTGAAATCGCTCGATTTTATCATGTATTATACTGGTTCATTCATATCTTTGTTGTTAGCAGTTAAATTGTCATATATTATCTCTTTTCATTAACAGAGCTTCAACATGAAATAAGTGCGCTCCACTTCTGACATTCTACATTGATTGTGTCCTCCCTACCTTCCAACACAGTTGATCGATCTTCACTCCAACCCACCCCTCCATAGCCTTCATCCCCCCCCCCCCCCCATCCCACATCTCTACCCCCACTCTCATCTCCCGTAGTATTCGCCTAAAGTATATATAAATACTTACTACAAAAAAAGTAGTACTAAACCGACTTATTTTCTAAAAGTTATTTTTCATGAAAAACATTTTCTTTCGTGGCGGCGAACACACCCTTTATGGAATTCAAACACCCCTCAAGATTTTGCTTAGTAATACAAGATTGGATAAAGTTGCCAGGTCAGAATATTATCATTGAAATACTAACCAATAAAAGCAATTGGGTTAATAGATAACTTGGAATATCCCTATGTTTGGTTCAAACGCACTAAGAAGTTATCAAATAAAGTAAATGCTCTTAAGTCATATCCAGTGAGTATACGTAGAATCTGATAACAAATTATGAAACCAGACTCAAAATCTGGGGGAAAAGCACTCAAGCACCTTATTTGTTTTGTTAAAATAAAAATACTTTTTGAAAGAGCCCTAATTGTATACATGTACTATCAAGATTAATTGGTAGGTGAATTCCAATATTTGTTATCCACTTGGAGTTTTCAAATGCTTTATTATTTGATTGGTGTTTCATCTAATCAATGCATTGTCAATTGTACAATGATATTTGAAATTGGAGATTACCATGTATAAATTATGATGATATACTAAAGCACATAATTGAGTTAGAACGTTTGAATGGTCACTCAACTTATACTAGTAATGCTATTAAAGTCTTGTTTTGGCTTCTAGAAATTATTTCATTGTGGCATCTCTAAATTTAAGATCCTATATTACATTACATAAAAATACTTTGTGCCACATGTTGTCTAAACGACAATTAATGCCTCACCATAGGTATTTTTCCATTTCAAATTATCTGTCATGATTTCTAAAATTAGTTGTTTCAAAAATTTTGTCCTTAAAAGAGTTACCTTTTTTTTTCTTTTCATTTTACTCCTAGTAGTAATTGTTCTTGAAGACTATAGACACCTCAATTATAAAAAGATGACACATAAACAAAGTAGACATTTAATGGAAAAAAAAGAAAGATATTTTAAGGCATAATAGGGGTGAAATAGTCAAAAAAAAAAAAAAACTCTTTAAGGAATGTGGTTGTATTGAAACCAAATAAATAACAAAGGTTAATTAAGCTAACAAACAAATTTCCTACCAACACAAAATTGAACAAAGCCATTCAATGATAATCTTATTAAGTTTGTTAATGGTGTCTGCAATATATTGCCAAGCACCTACCATTGTAAAAGGCATGTTAACCATCACATTACCCACCCTCTCAAAGACGGAAAAAATCACAACAACATACCCAGTGTAGTCCCTTACCCTTACCTCGTAGAGATAAGAGAAGCTTGTTTGAGATAGACCCTTGGATTAAATCACAGTTAACATAATAAGTTCGCAACTAAAATCTCTGTATTTTCGCACCATATATGAAAAAATGAAACAGAAAAATAGATCAAGAAGCTGATAGCAAATACCAAGAGTAAACAAATAGAATACCAGAATGCTGGACAGTGACCTTAATGGACTTGAACTGGTGAGCAAAATTGCACTTTCCATTAATGGCTCCATTCCACTATGAAAAATAATCTACACACTTGTAGAGCTAGAGACATCAGTTGTTAAAATTCAAATTCAACCTGTCATCACATAATATCTGCTTCATACACTTGTCTTTTTAGGATAAAAATGGAGAGGGTCAGCTGTAATGACTTTAGAAGCTTAAACAGGAAAAAGTCAAGAGAGAAAAGTTGTAATTATGAAGCTACTATCAACCAACAAAAAGGGAACAATCAAA
>JAJOOR010022947.1:0-17274 GCA_036250505.1 Solanum acaule | reverse complement strand
CCGTTCTTATTTAAATGTGAAAACATTTTAAATCTCTTTGGGAATACTTAGTCCCCATATACTTTTTGAAGAAAAGAACTTCAACTTTACTCTTTACTAAACTCAAAACTTAAGTCTTAAAATAAAGTTAAAACGTTTGTAAAAGACTTCTTAAAATATGGTTCATGCCGAATTATGTACATGAACTACTCAATGCAAGGTTTTCAATAACCATAGATAGAACTCAAATACTTGGAACTCAAGAACTTCGATGATACTACTCATTTCAAGAATGCTCAACTCAAAGTTCATGCGGAATTATGAGCATGAACTACTCAACTCAACGACTTAAAGATACTTCTCATCTCAAGACTGTTCGACTTATAAGTTCATATGGAATTATGGGCATGAAATGCTCAACTCAAGGACTCAAAGATACTTCTCAAAAGGGATTAAGAACTCAACACTTAAAGGCTTAGAACTTGAAGATACCACTTCTCTGAAGGATACTTAACTTACGACGTTCATGCGGAGTTATGGGCAAAAAACAACTTGACAGGATGATCTACATAACAATATGGAACTTATGTATACGACTCTTCTCATTCTCTAACTTACTTCCTCAAAACTTAGTTTAAATCGATAGTTGATCTCAAAGGATTCACAATTGAACTCAAAGGCTTTCTTGAACTCTACTCTTAACTTTCTCTTGAATGTGAATTATGAATTCAAGAGTTATGCTTCATGGTATGAAGGATCTTATAATGATAAAGTAGACTCATGAATAGATTCTCCTCACTCGTACTCACTTTCTCGAGTCTTGAAACAAGTTATTAGAAATTATAGAAGACTCCTCAAAAGAACTTAATGGACTTTCTCAGAATGTTCGAATGAATTCTCAAAACTTGACTCTCAACTCTACCTTGAATGTGATTTATGAATTCAAGGTTGTGATTTGTGATATGAAAGGTTTCATGATGTTTAGGAATGATTTAGATAGCTAAACATGAAAAAAGACTAAAAGTCAATATCTGAAGGTGGGTCCGTGATGCGGAGAAACATTTAAATTTTGGTTTCGAAAACGGCTTTTGAGGCAGAACACTCCGTGTCAGCTCCGCATCGCGAAATAGAAATTCCCAAATTTGGGAAGTGGCTGCGCGACGTGGAGGGGGTTCCAAATTTTGACCGACAAAATTTCTTCTTCGTTTCCTAACCCCAATTCGCCTAACTTCGATTCTTTTTCTCAATCTCTCTTTAGATTTAAATACCCAGCACAAGAACACAAGAATCTAACTCTAACAACTCTATAAATTGACACAATAACCTCAAGAACTCCTCAATCTCAGCCCAATTCAAGAACGAAAGCAAATTCATGAATACATAAGAAGAACATCAAGGCTTCAACTTTTAGAACGAATTTAAAGCTGAAATAAACATGATTGGTGTGTGGGTGAACAAACCCAACACTATGGAAGCTTACATACCTGAATGAATCATCTTCTTGAAGAACTTGAAGGAAAATCTGGAAAGAAGAACCCTAGCCTTAGCTTTTCTTGAATTTCTTGAGCGTAGAATCTTTGGAGTGAATGAGAAGATTTGATTTGAAACCTGATTTTATACTCGTTTAGGGAAATTTAGATGACCTTCTAAGGGTTTTTAGGACTAAAATACCCTTAAAGAAATAAATAAAGCGAGCTGGGAGTCGAAATTATTTTTCACCAGGCAGTGAGGTCTGTATTGGCTCCGTATTGCGGAGCTGCTGCCAGGTTTGCACGACGTTAGTATATCAGTCATAACTTCTTACTCAGAACTCAGAATTGAGCAAACTCAGTGGTGTTGGAAAGAGGACTCGAAGGGCTTTAATTTTCTATCTTGTAGCTCACCTAACTCATCCTGTACTAGGAGTTATGGTCATTTGAAGTTAACCCAAATCTTAAGAAAAATTAGGAATGACTTGAATGCTTTTCTCTTAGGTTCTTCTTGGAACTCAAGGTGCAACATCTAGTGACCTTAATACTCAAGAAATTTTAAATTCCTTGCAAAAATCTCACTCACTATGAAGAACGGTTCAAATCTTAGCTCAAAAATTTTCTGGGGTGTTATAGTTGTTGTCACTGCTGAAGGGACACAAGCAAGGAAAGATTTGAATCAAAAAGGTTCCAATCGGTATTTGACCTTAAGAGGCATGTGAATGCATGGATGGTTAGTTTATGGTCATCTATGGTGCGAACAGAATGTAGTGAACCTGATTTAATTTAGTGATAAAGTGGCATTCCCCAAGTCTAGACTCTAGACCCTGGGCATGTTCGACACTCGAAAGTCATTGTTGGTACCCAAGTGAACCTTGACCTGGTTGACTACTTAGCGGAAAACTAACCCAAGCATACATAAGCTTAAAACTGAAGAACACTTAAAACAATTAAATGAATCTTAAAGTTGCCTGAAGATACTAAGTGTAAATGATCAAGTTTATCAAAACATCTGAAACAAAAACTGAAACACTTACTAACTCTGTCTATCTTTGAAGCCTTTACTATCTAAAGATAGGTGTCGAGACAAAACTCATGACAATCTTAACCAGTACTACTAAAGCAATAAAAGAATGGAGTCCTCCGAAAAAAAGGATGCTTCACCAAAAGTTGACTAGTGGATAATGTATCTCAACGAAGCGACTATTGATGATCATGAATACATATATCTACATCATAAAATAATGCAGTATCAAATGATGTCAGTACATGGAATGTACGATATGTAATAAGGCAGAAGGAAATAGATAACTGAAGTGAAAGACTAAAACAACTCAACTAAGTAAAGCATGAACATTTTTAAGCTTCACAATATAATAATGCAACGATAGCAAATACTGATATCTATATTACTTTAAAAGCATGAACTCCTAACTTGAATGTTAAATTACTATAATATCCCTAACTTAGGTTATGACTTTTTAGATGAGTTGTGACTTTTCCAAAGAGTTGTGACTTTTTCGATAAGTTGTGACTTTTCCAAAGGGTTGTGACTTCTCGAAAAGGTCATGAATTTTCAGATAAGACACAAAAAATATTTGTTCATACTACCCTTTGTTTACTATAAATAGATAGACTTTCTCTCATTTTTCAACCACAATTTTTTTTAATCTCCTACTCTTCTTCTTCTTGCATTTTTTTTTTGTGTGATTTATTGTCGTTGAGGGAGTTCGAAGTTTAGCGGAATATGAGGTACCACTATTCTGATGAAGTAAGTCGTTCTATCCTAAGAGGGTATATTCCATAACCTCGAGTACTTGAGAAAATAATTTTGATGATATAATAATTATTTTTTTGCTTAATATATGCATTATGGAAAAGGGTCATATTTACCTTTCGTCATACATTTTTGATATATTTTCCCTTATCATTCAACTTTGGATACATATTTGCCCTTGTACAATTAAGTATTGTGTCACCATTTTTATTAGTCTACGTGGCACCTACATGGCGCCTACGTGGCTCCATATGTATATATTTTTATTATAATTAAAATTTTACTTTCTATTTAGTATTCTATCCAACCCAACCAAAATAAAGACCCATTAACCCAATTTCAATACCCATTAGCCCTAATTTCTATACTCATCATTCTTCCAACGCTTCATATAGTTGACAGAGAAGATCCAACAATAGGTAAGAGTTTTATCCTTAGTATTTGTTTCTTGAATCTTTTCAAAATCTGGACAAAAGATCTCTATAAGAAACATATTCTGGCACCTTATGCATCCTTTTGCACGAATCTTCAAGAACGCAATCTTGGATACCTTTTGCAGTAAAACTCCCAAGGGTACCATTTCCAGGTATATGATATTGAGAACTCTCAAGAATCTAGCTCATGATAGTCCTTTAGCTCGTTGCATCTTATACAACATGACAGCAGCTAGCTGATTTCAAAGAGCCTGTGTGAATTTGCAGAGTACTATAAGGAGTTCTGAATTTCTGATTGTTTTTGGCTTAATGCAATTGTTATTTTATAGAAGCCTAAGCTGTTGTGCGTGTCACTTCAAACTTAAATAGTGATATTAAGAAGAGCATCAAAATTCAAACTTTTCATTCACGCTTAAGCACTCGGTAACTATAGAAGTAAAATTAAAGCGACAGACAAGAAACCCGATCGATTAGCAGAATCAAGACATGAATGACTCTTCTCTCTATATCGAAGCCTTCAATCTAAGTTGTCTCTGTTATTTTTTTCGCGCACTAATTGACATGCTTATTTCCACACAAACACCGTTTGATACAATTATGCAGAACCCCAAACAGAGGAGCAAATGTGTTATGCTATGGAGTACTGATAGCATATGCAATACATCAGCTTGTTGTGTGCTTGTGGACTCTTTGGTAAAACTTTATCTTCTCAACAAGCTTTCTCTACGATAAAAAAGTGCTTCTTCTGAGATCGTGTAAAGCTACGAAGAGAAAGTTGAAGGCCGGTGTCTCTGTATTATCATGTTTTGATGGTTAAATTAATGTGAAAGGATGGGTATTGTAATCAGGTTAATGGGTCTTTATTTTGGTTGGGTCGAACTTTACTAAATGGGTCAGATATAATACTAAATAAAATAAAATTTTAATTATAATAAAAATATATACACATGGAGCCACATAGGCACCATATAGGCAAAAATGGTGACACAATACTTAACTGTACAAGGGCAAATATGTGCCTAAAGTTGGATGGTAAGGGCAAATATATCAAAAAAGTATGACGAAGGGTAAATATGACCCTTTTCTAAGAGTTCAAGGGCAAATATGACCCTTTTTCGTATGCATTATTATGTAATGTTCCAATTAATGAAGTTAACATGATGTAGTCTAAATTCATTTGTTTCCTCAATAGTTAAGAAATCATAATTTAGGATAAGAAACAGAAATCAAATTCAAAACTCATGGAACTTTCGATAGTTTCCTAGATTTATATCTTTACAAACTGAATTTAGATGTAGGGCGTAACAATGAACTTAGTCCATCACCATGAATAGCCTTACATACCTAGAAGAACAATGTTCTCGGAGAAACTTTGAAGACTATGACTGAAATCCTAACTTTCTCCTCTTGGATCCTTGCTTTAAGTTTTGAGAGTGTTTATGAGAGCATTAGGGTCAAACTAAAATGATAATAACCTTATTTAGGTGTAAAATCGATGGGGGCTAAACTTAGAAGGTGTGGAAAAAGACTAAACTAACCCCCCCTTAAAAATTGTTGAATCACTTCTGCGGGCAAAATGTACGGTTCGTACAAGCATCTACGGACCGTACTTGTAACATCTCGCACCTAGAAACGACTATAAAGAGTTTAAAATATGAAAATATTGATTTTTGGAAAGAATAAGGAAATCTAGAAATTGTCTAAGTTAAGAAAGTGAGTTTTGTCCATTTTCAAGCGGTCATAACTCCTAGCTCAGGAGGATTTAGGATCAGATATTGATATGTTTGGAAATACCTTTGAGAGATCTTTCCAATGCCACCGAGTTTGCACAATTTCGACTTCGTATGAGTGAGATATGGCTTTCGGAAGTTGGGCTGTTCGATTGAGGAAAGTCCCAATCTGGATTTAGGGAAGGGCAAAGTAGTCTTTCCTCTACGTTATTTCCTAATTTGATTTTAGGGCCTTATTGGGGTAAAAACAGAACTTAATTCAGTTTTGGAAAACTAGAATACGCTTAGGACTTGGAGAAGGGAGAAAGAAAGCTAGAATTCGCCAAGGTCATCTAAGCTAGCGAGGGGAATTCGTCGGGGGTGATCCCTATTAAGGTATGTGAGATATTTTAGTGATGGGTTAGTTCACCCACACGCCAATTTGTTTCAATTCAGCGATTTGGAGTTGTTAACATGTTAAAAAGTGAAGTTCTTGAAGAACATTGTTGAATTCATGTTGGTTGATTGTTGAATGCCAGTGTTGATTTGATTCATGTTTCCGGGTTGGTTTTCGAGTTAAATCTATTGGGTGTTGAGGGCACTAACGATCCTAAGTGTTTGGGTAAAGAATCATAGAAGTTTAGAGGGTTTAGAGATGAAAAACGAAGGAGAAAAGTCGGAGTTTGCTGGGCAAGGGGTTGGGGCGTCGCGCCTCTCAGAGCTCCTCACTTCAGAGTCTGAATTTTGGCCTCTGGGGCGACGCGCTAGCCAGAGCGCCACAACTTCAGCACTGAAGTTTGTGCTCTGGCGCCCCACGCCTCTCAGAGCGCCAAGGACGCCAGTTCACCCCATTCTTCCTCCACCTTTCCGTACTAGTTCCTAAGTGATGTACCTATGTTTCCTAGTTGATTCTAACACTCTAAGGTACATCTAAACATCATGAAATCATCCATAAACATGAGATCATGAACCTTGAATCCATAATCCAATTCAAGGAAAGTTAAGATCAAAGTTAAAGAAGTTAAGAGTCAAGTCTAGAAGTTAAGAAGCAAGTCTAAGCAAACTTTCTTAAAGTTTTCAAGAGTCTTTATTAAACGTTTAAACTTCGTTTTAAGCCTCAAGTTTCAAGTTAAGCAAAGAGTAAAAGGTTGAGTTCATTTCTCAGAAAACTATTAGGGAACTAAGTATTCCCAATGAGTCTATAAATGTTTTCACATTTGAGTAAGAAAAAGGGACATCGATTCCAAAAGAGCTTTTAAGCTAAGTTTTTGAGTAATTATCTCAAACCAAAGAATGAAGTTATGTTTTTAAAAACATATGAGCTAAGTATATTTTGAGAGTAGTATTGAGCACCGATATGGGGATGCGAGTTCATATTAACTCAAGTCTTCATAAACCATATAGTCATCATGGGTAGTAAAAGATCATACTTTTTAGATGAATCCTTAAGATGCTATTAGCATAGACTAGTGGATCCACTAAGTTATGCGTTCTATATGACAGCAAAGTATAGGACAGTTCTGGCAGCGTGGGCAAGACATTGTATCACCACTTAGGCTCATAGTGGTGGTTGTCGGTTAGAGAATCTCCCACAAAAGTTATATTACTTTTATATATAGTAAAGTTGAGTTAGTTATTGCTTTATCTTTAACGAACTAAGTGGTTTACACTGTTTTACAAGCTTTATACATATATTGCATGTGTCTTATTGCTTTATATTGAGTTCAGTTATTCATGAGTTGTACAGAGCCAAGGTAAGTGTTCCTTCTTACTCATTTCAAGCTTAAGTTGTTGTTTAGCTTTCCAACTCGCATACTCGTACATTCAATATACTGATGCCAGTTGGCCTGCATTTTATTATGATGCAGACGCAGGTAACCAGGATCAGCATCCAGCGTGCCGTTAATCCAGTTGAGCACTCCAGAGTTAGTGGTGAGCCTCCTTGCATTCCGGAGGACTCTTTTATTTTGCTTTCCTAGTCTTTCTTTATTAGGATGTTGTGGGGGCTGTCCCAACATCCATCTCAGTATTATAGAGGCTTCATAGACAGTTAGACATTAGTTGAGTCTCTTATCTATGTAATTACAGATATTTTCTTTTGAGACATAGTTGCCATTTTGGCCAGACTTTATCATTTAAAGTATTATTTGAGTTCATTCTGTTGAGTTAAGTCTTTCGCTGAGTTAAGTAGCCAGGCCAAGGGTTCACTTTGGGGCCAGCAATGGTCTCTGAGTACCGGCACGTCCAGGGTGTAGGCTCGGGGTGTGACAGTACTGGTCAACCGTAGATGGGTTACTGGAACATCTGTTGACACCCAATTTTGGCTCACCACATTTAACTATAATAATAATTATAATAATAATAATAAAATATATATGTTATGGAATTTTTATAGGAACACGAAGAGATTTTTAATTATTTATTCTTTACCTCATAAATTTATTTCAATTTCTTATAAAAATTAAATATATTATATTACTACTTACTTTCTCAATTTTTTTTTAATAAGTGTCGTTCTTAAGAATTGAATCTATTTTGTTCAAATATAATTTCTTTTATCGCAATAGTTATTTTTCGTATATTGTTTAAAATTACAAAGCTTAATTAATTAATGATTTACTAATTTATATTAATTTAACTTTAAGAATGACTAATTTTATCAAATAAACTAATTTTGGAAAATAATTATCTCTTATGGCTATTTAATAAAAAAGTAGTTATAATTTAAATGAATTTAATTTGAGCAAATTTGGCAATTCAAGTCTCCTTAAACCGACCAATCTGTGTGTGCCATGTAGGCGAGGACATGGATTGTGCTTCTTTAGTTTAAATCTTGACCCTACAATTAAATCTAATGGTCCTAGTAATTAAGCTTTTATCATTAATATATATATATATATGTAATTCTTCTTTTAATTCATTATTTATCCTAACCGTCCGATCAAACGATCTAACGGCCCAAATTAATCAAGACCTTTCTTCCTCCCTAAAGACCCCAACGTTTCTCCCCTTCCCCATAAAGAAAAAAAAACGTCTGCTTCTTCTTTTCACCATGGTAGTACAAGCCGCCCAACTTTTTCCCTAGACCACGCCCCCTAATTCTCCATCTTCCCAACGTTCTCTTTACCTTTCAAGAAAAGGACTACGCTCCTTACTCTTTCTCCTCCTTCCCCAGGCGTTGTACGCCTCCTCCTTCCCCATGCCAGACGACCACTCCCATCAAGAACGGCTTTGGACCGCCGGAAAACAACGATTTTCGGCGGTCTCCAACATTATCTCCACCGTCTATCAATCACACTCCCCTTTCTATCAACTTTACATCTTTTCCGATTAATTTTTGACCCAAAGCAGGCCTAGAAATCTCGACCATCATCATTGCTTCGCCTGAAAAGTGGGGGATGCGAAGAACCATCGGATTTTGATTGGTTACGCCCTTTATCTAATAGGTCTGAGGTTGGAAGCCTCCCCCCAAGTTTGACTATAAAATCATCCCTTTGGTTCTCATTCAAAGGAGGGGGCGAGGAATCAAGAAAACGGATAGGAACAAGATCGGAGAACAAATAGAAAGAAGGATAAGACACACTTCAAGCATTATATTTCAGAAAATTTCTATATTCTTTCATCTTTCCATTTTCGGTTTTGAATTCGAGTTCGAGGAATTTAGAAGTTAGAATCTTTGACGTCTAAGCTCTAGTTTATTGTTCAACACAAGGTGAATTCCTTTCTCTCATTTATTTTCATCTTTCTATATCGTCATCTAATAATATGGCTCTGTGAAGAAATGTGTGAGCATAAGTCGTTTCTATTTTTATGAATGTATTAAAGTTGTGTCACGAATAAAATGATATCGATTGATCTAATATATGGCTGATTCATGTTCAAAATTTTGAGACATGTGAAATTATTTCTTATTCATCTCCCTTCTCTACTGCATAATGTCTGTTATTTGTTTGTGAGGATCTTTAGGACTGATAAATATGAAGTTTTGTGTATGTTGGAAGCCTTTGGACGTGATTGCTTGAATCGTTGAAATTGATTCAAATGTTGCCTCGTCTTTGTTAGTCAACAGAGAAAGGAAAATGACTTAACTACAATATAGCTTCAACCTTTGTTCTTATCCATTTTCGATTTTCTTTCTTGAAAATGCCCATTTTAAAGCTTTCCGTCAATATATAGCATGTAGCATACGAGGAAGTGATAACTATGTCAGATCAAACATATGTTTAAGCCAGCTGCATATTAAGATTATATAGATTTATACTTATGTTCGAATATCATGAACTATCGTAGTATTAGAATTGTTTAATGTAGGTAAGACTTGAGGATTTTTTTGTGTTTTGTTTTCTTTGGTGAAGATGGCAACAACATTTACTGGTATGCTTAAATGGGTTACTCTCTTCTTCTTTTCCTGGATAAAAAAATGACTTGGCTTAATGCTCTGTTTCTTGGCTTACACATAGGTTCTGTTCTTTATTTTCATAGATTTTTTTTAAAAGCATGTGAATAAATAATATATGGAATCTAGTCAATATCTTTCCCAAATACAATCTGAGTTGGTTTACTTAAGGACTATGCCTATAAGAATCATTTATGATAACTTAAAAGGCTGAAAACTATGCTTGCGGGTGTGTACATTATCTTCTCGAAATATCATACTTGTGCCTTTCCCTGTTACCTCTTTCTAATCTTTTTTTATATTCAAAACTTGAATGTGTGAGAGCTCAAATGATATGGTAATTTATCGTTAATGCCTTGTATTCATTTTGTGATGAGTCAAGTCAGTTATCACACTTACATTCTCTCTTAGCGTAAGTGTAGACGTCGAATGTTCTTGCCCTTCTTGCTGAATTTTTTTAAAATAAAAAATAAAAAATAAAATCATATGTAGAATGTTTCTTCAAATCTTAATTTTGGCAGGGAAAATCAGAACTGCCGGATGGTACGTTCTCCTTTCTTTGGGTTTAGGAATTGAACCTTGCAAGATTTAGGAATATTGAAAACTTAAATAAAAATCAATGTTGCAGTAGCCATCATTTTTTTTATTTCGAAACCCATCAGTGTGATCTCTGCATTGTTTCCTTGATTTGCTTCATTTCTTATTCTTCAAAATCAATTTGAGTAAAAGATATAACTTTGTTTCATGAGGATGGTGTCTTAAGGTCTCAAGTAAATGTCAACTTGTCCTATGAATTGTTTCTAACTCCTTTTTTTTTTATCTCTAAGTAAGTTGTTTTGATCAAAATATAGTGTTGCCTAGTTAACATTGAATATTATTTTCTTCAAAAGTTGTCGCATGTTTCCTTCTTTGCCTTAGCTTAAAATTCTGAAATAGTGTGCTTGGTTTCAAAGTTGGCTTATGTTAATCTACAATTGTTTATTGCCTACTGCCCTTTGATTTACGGTCACATTTTATGTTAACATAGCCAAATGATCAATTTTAAATCACCTTATCATATTTAAATCTCGTGAGAAAAATAGTGTTTTCTTTAGGATGTTTAAGGTCTGAAACAGTAGTATAAGGTTTAAAATTTGGATCAAGATAACTGGATAGAACCTTTGATATTTCATCTCAACATCATGCTGCATTTCTTACTAAAGTCATCTTATACTTGATTACATAATTCTTGTATCCTTACCCTTTTCTTTCCTATGTTTCATGTACAACCGGAGAGCTGGAGTTTCTACTTTGAAACTCATCATTGGCCTAAAATCTTAGGCCAACAGCAATTAGGATCATCGCGATGCTTGGAGTCTCGCAAATTAGGAGTCTAATACTTTCTTAGCCTTTCTTTCGTTGTCCCAATTATGTTATTTTGGCTAACCTTTACTCACAAGTTTTGATATTTTGCTTGTCTTTTATTTTGAAGTTTATTTACGTGAGCTAATAGTATTTGTTTATGAATTAGTTGAAACGCTTTTAGAACAAATGATACAAAATATTTTCTAAAAAAATGAGTTAGCATTTTCACTTATAACATTCTTTCAGGCTTTTTAAGTTGAAAAGAGGGGATTATAGGTTTAAAAGACTTCCAAATGAATTTAGAAATACATAAAGGCTAAAATAATGTTCATTTAGGCCTGCTCATCGCTTAGGACCTTTAAATATTTTGAAATTAGTTTAAAGGTTTGAATAATTACATTTAGAAATTAACCTAAGGCTAAGATATTTATCTTTAGATATACATTTTTTAAGAAAATAAGTAAGGAAATAGGCTTATATATTTAACAAAACAAATGTGACTATAGAATGAGTCCTAATAGTTAGGCCTATTCTTATACTCTCTACATCACCCCTTTATAAAACATATTGAGTATTCTTATTTTTTTATTTTTTTTGAATCAAACATTGCTAGAAAACATTTTAATCTTTTAACATGCTATTTCAAAATTTTAGATATGCCAACAGATTCAAGTACAATTACAAGGTACATACATATATATGTCATACACATAAAGGTATATATTCTATATTTTCTCTACATAATCTACTTTTTTAACTACTATCCCGAATGTTATTTATTTATTCCTACACTTTACACATATTATTTTACTAAATCTAATCTATACACATATTATTTTACTAAATCTAATCTATTGTTAACTTATCCTTACATGTAAATAAAATAATAAACATTCACATGTTTTACACAACTTACATGTATATACTACACTTTATAATAAACATATTTAAGATCACAAACCTTTATATAATATTGTAACATCTAGTATCATTTATTTTATTTTTAGAAAACTCCATTCTATATATTTTCATTCAAATTATACATCACATATTACTACATATTTACACTCAACTACTATCTTATTTTTCACGTCTTAATAAGACGACACATTTTCGTAAATTCAACATCTATATATTTTTAGGACAACTTTATTATGACACAGCTATATATATATATTTTACATATGAATATATCTTATATTTAAGTATATTTATTTATTTATTTTACAATACTACTATTAAATCTATTTTATAAGACATATATGTGTTGTACGTTGCATTGCACTCCTTTTAAACTAACTAATTAATTTATCATTGATTTTTAAAGTAAATAAATAAACAAGTTTTTCTAATCATATTTTTCTAAATTGAGTTTAAAGACTATATTCGGATAGGCTCTGAGGGGTGCTTAACACCTTCCCCTCGAGTAACCAAAACCCTTACTCAGAATCTCACTGATTTCGCAAATCAAAACAGAGTTTACATCTACATATTTAAAAAATGATTTTCCTAATATTCTCCTTAAAATTTAGGTGGTGACTCTAAAACAAAACAGAACAATTTTTTTTTCCAAAATCAGAGTGACAGCCATATTATGTTGTGAACTGTTTCGGCCGGTTCGAAATAGGGTGCGACAGCTTGGCGACTCTGCTGGGGATGTTACTTAGGTTTTAACCTTAGAAAAACTCAATTTAGGAACAACATTTTTGATTACGTGTTTATTTTTCAGCTTGCTATTGATATATTGCTTTGACTGAAAGGTCGCAAGTGAAATCGCTATAGTAGCATGTCAATCGCTATAACAATAAGGATGAGGCAGAACTTGAGCCTTGTTTCCCCAGTTTTTGCCTTTCATTACCAAAAACTTAACATTTCTATTTCCATCTCATATCAATGCGGAAACAACATAAATGCATCCAAAGAATCATAACATATATCACCGATGATTAAGTAGTTAACACAAGCATCGATGTGCTATATCAAAAATAAAGGAAAGCAGGAAAAAATGTATTCATGTCGAAATGACGCAAACCTAAACAAATAGCAATTACATTCTAAAAGTGGGGCCCTCTGCCCCATCCTCGCTCATAAATAGAAACTCTTGCAAGTCCTCGAGCTACAATTGGGGAAGCTCATGTTTCGGAGCGACATAAATGAATATGACCTTAATAGTCTTCCACATGCAAGCGAGTAAGCGGTCCCGAAAGAAACCCATCTTTCTATCGACATCACTTCTATGTCTTGGATAGAAGCAGGTGAGACTGAAGTCTCCATATGAGTGGCCTTCATGTACCTCCTGACTGTAGCTAAATCTTTCTCCAAGAGGCTACTCGATATCGAGGGCTGGTACTAGGTAAGAGGGGCTAGAGTATCCTCATCATCATTGAAATCCACTATAGCCTGATTGCTCTCCCCTTCACTTAGCTTCCTTTTCTTTTGTAATTTGGAGGGTTGCTACTTCACTTATAGAGGGTTATAGGGGGTTGAACAGATCATTAATGTTCACCTCAAAATCTATGTCATCCACATCTACCCTTGATTGTCTGTAAAGTGAAGTCACTAGGCCAGGAAGGAAGGGAGATTTCTTGCTACCTCTATAGAAGTCCTTACACTTAGCAACTATATGTGCCCCTACATTTAGCTAGATCCCCTAAATAGTGTAGCCTGTGCTTGAGGGTAAGTCGCATCAGAAATATTTCCCGATGTATAGATACTCCGACTAAACAGTGGCTGGTAATGCCCTCTGTAGTTGGCCAGTAGACGTCACTTTTATATTCCTCAACAACAAGTGAGTCTAATAGTCATCTCATGTTAGTCTCCCTTAGCTTGGCCTCATAAGCTACATTTGAGATTCTTGACACACCACACCTCATTTATAATTCGGGAATCCATGGGGACATTTACTACTCGAATATGCATGGTGGGGTTGGGGGAATCCCAAAGGATACTAGAAAGAATGGCGTAGAATTTCCTTACCCACCCAACCTACGTAAAAGGGGAAGCCTCCACTAAGGGGCCCCAACCGAACTCTTGAAATCGGTTGTGGAAAGTGTTGGCCATCTTCTCTACTTCCCTCATTTTAAAGGCCCACTTAAGACAAAAGCCCATATTTCGGATATCACAAAACCTCTCCTTACTAGCGTCGTCCAATAATCCTTCGTAAAGGTAGTTTTGTCCCTAGTTAGTAGCCATTTGATCGATTAAACCTGCAAACACATAAATTGTTCAAATTAGAACCATAAAATCTCCTAAGAAGGTCTTTCGAAAGAAAACTCCTGCTTTCAACTGGATTATGAGACTCTTGCCCGCAACCTCTCGCTATAGTAGGTTGCATCTCGCTATAGTGGGGTCTCCATAGAGTTATCTGTAAATTAGTTTTGTATGGTGTCCTAACACACTTTTATTCGTTAAATGGTAACACTTTTTTTTTAACACCCTAAAATAGTTCTTATGTGTCGAAACCAATCATTTGCTAGGAAAATGGGAGCGATAATATGATAAAATTGTTGTCCTATGATACCTATTGAGTATACATACTTTTTTAGAACTCGTACTATACTACTTATTGCACTCTTTTTGGCATGACTGGACCGTGATGTCTCTTGTAGTTTCTATCTTTTTTTTCATCTTTTAGACAGTGTATCAGTTATTAAATAATTGTAATATACACATGACATCGAGTCTTGAGTGGTATTTCATTCTCTTTCAATATTTAGTTTTTATTAAAGATTGCTTATGATTTAAAATTTGTCAATGTCTTACTTCCTCTTTATGCCTTTATTTTTATGAGCAACTTTCACATATAGCAAACATAAAATTCATATTTGTATGTTATAGCTATAGTTTGTATAATTGCACTCAATAACAAATTTTATGTTTGCTATGGAGCTTTTGATTTGTATAATTCGCTACAAACATTCAATTTTATACAAATTGTTCAGTTTTGTATAAATTCATTTATACATTGTAATTTGTATAATAAGATCTGTATTTGTATAATTATAAGTGTATAAGACAAAAATATATGTATTTATATTTGTATATACACTTTTCTCTCGCTTTATACATACACAAATATATTTTATACATTTTATACCGAAATATATAAAATGGCTAATTGTATATCGAAAATGGCTAATTGTGTACCGAATCAGATGGCAAAAAAAGGGGATATTTGCTGCGAATTACAATTAAAATAAACTATGGCTATAACATTTAATTTGAATTAATAGTTTTCTATTTCATACGATTTTTCCTATTTTTAAATATCACTTGGGTGGTGGTTTAGCTTATCTACCTATGGAGTATATATATATATATATATATACACTAGTTTTTTGACACGTGTGTTGCACGTGATTACCAATTTAAAAAATATATGTTATAGTAAATAGTATTGCTTATTTAAGCAAAGATTTGAATACTAAGCTTAGCAAAAAATAATATTGTAGTTCTTTTGTAAATGTTCAACGTGAATCGTCATATATATTTCTTATTCACGCAAACCTATGAGTATGGTCAGTGAAAATTTTTATTAGCTAAATGCAATAATATATATATATATTTCAATTTGATGAGGTTAATCATGTATTAGTCTTATCTCACTAATATTACCTTATAGACAATATTTGCTTTGTATTTTTCTTGTCATCTAACTAGATGTGCTTTGCATGTATCTTCCACATTAAACTGTTTAGATGTCATATGAACATGTGAAGAAAACAACTACATTTTATATTTTCACATTGGTTCTGAGTTTTTTTTTTTAAAAAAACTCGGAACATTTTAAAATAATATATTTTGAAGTTAGAAGATCTTGTTAACTTGATAATACATTTGTGACATATATAATACTTAATTTAAATACAAATACCTACCCAAATATAAATATATATTTGCATTAATGAAAATATTTATCTCATAAAAATAACTATTAAATAAATAATAAAAATTAAATTAATACAAACTTCAACTGGGGTTATTACAAGTCATGTGAACTTTTCTTCGTCTAAAATACTGGAATATTAAGAAATAATAAATAAGTAAAACAAAAGGGCTATGTTTATATAGTATCATTTTGAAGCAAACTTCATGAGAGTCTAAATAACATAAGTAGCATTGATAAATAAAGTCATTCTTTTGTCTTGAGCATCAAAACCAAATTGTGACAATTCTCTAAATTTTGGAAAAGATATTCAGAAGCATATATCTACATCACAAGAGAAATTGTTAACAAAAACAAATGAATTTAGACTACATCATGTTAACTTCATATATTGAAACATTACATACTAATGTATACATTAAGCAAGAAAATAATTATTATATCCTCAAAATTATTTTCCTCAAGTACTCGAGGTTATGGATTATACCTTCTTAGGATAGAACGATTTACTTCATCAGAATAGTGGTACCTCATATCCTCTAAACTTTGAACTCACTCAACGACAATAAATTACACAAAAAAAAATTAAAATGCAAGAAGAAGAAGAGTAGAAGATTAAAAAAACTATGGTTGAAAAATGAGAGAAAGCCTCTCTATTTATAGTTAACAAAGGGTAGTATGAACAAATATTTTTTGTGTCTTATCTAAAAAGTCATGACCTTTCCGAGAAGTCACAACCCTTTGGAAAAGTCACAACTTATTGAAAAAGTCACAACTCTTTCAAAAAGTCACAACTTTTTGGAAAAGTCACAACTCATTCAAAAAGTCACAACTTTTTGGAAAAGTCACAACTCATCGAAAAAATCACAACCCTTCGAAAAAAGTCTCAACTTATCGAAAAAGTCACAACTCATCGAAAAAGTCACAACCTAAGTTAGTGATATTATAGTAATTTAACCAAATTAGGAGTTCATGTTTTTAAGGTAATATAGATATATTTATGTGTGTGTCATCATGACCATTATAGATTTTGGATGGTGACAACAATCACATTTGAACTACAAAATATTTAGAATATACGTACACTATCAATAGAATATTTTTATCTCTTTATTTACCAACTTTACATAAAAAATCACTAAACTTTTTTTCCATAAAAGAATGGAGTAATAAATTCTTAGCAATTCTAATTAAGAAAAATATACAATGTCTAATTACAATCTTTACTAATTTGGCATTGAAACTACAAAGATACAAAAAAAAAAAAAAAAAAAAAAAAAA
>JAJOOR010022946.1:0-16310 GCA_036250505.1 Solanum acaule | reverse complement strand
CAAACGTCTACTTAAAAAAGTAGACGTGTATGACCGGAAGCCGAAAATTGAAAGTTGAATTTTGAAGCTCCAATTTCCAAAGACCAAATTCGTAATTTTAACGAGAATAAGAGAATTTAGAGAGTAGAGAGTAGAGAGATTAGAAGATATTTTTGTGAGTGAAAAGAATGAAAGATTAGGGGTATTTATAGTTAAAAAAAAGGATGAAAATGTAGTTTTAAGAAGGTTGGGGTATTAAAAAAAGTTTGGAGGGGTAGGGAGGTGTAAAGGGGAGTTATGGGGGTGAAAGAGCCGTTGGTGGGGCCCAAAATCCGTTGCCCAACGGCTCTCAACGGCTATAATTTGATATTTTAGATTAAAAAAAAAAAAACCGGACTGGAATCGGGACTAACCGGACCGGGACGGACCGGTAAATCCAGGTTTTCGTCCCGTTACCCCTCCCGGACCGGCACAATACCGGATCAAACCGGTACTATCCGGAACCGAGACGGAACCGGTAACAGACCGGAACCGGTACCGGTACCTCCCGGTTCCATTGCCAGCCTTAGTTCATGGTTGTGAGTGTTGATTGAGGATGATCTTGGTTAATTGTGCGGATAGTAGCTAGTGGTGATTGTGACCGACAATATAGATCACAATAATAAATATTAGTGGTTATTGATACTTGGATAATAATGATAGTTAATGACCGTGATAAATGAAGAATGTAATTGATAATTTATAATGATTACCTATAGTAATGATTGTCGATAGTTATTGAATGGTTACCTATAGTTAATGATTGTCGCGACGGTACCTATAGTAATGATTGTCGACAGTGATAAAGTGATTAACAATTGTGATTATTGTGGTTGAGTAGTTATAGGTGGTGGTAGTTGTTGATAATGATGGACGACGACGATGCTTGTAAACTGTAATAATTATGAGAGTTTGTGGTAGTGATGAATAGATAGAATTGGTGTTACGTCATCTCGTAGAATGTTTAAATAGACATCTTAATGATATTGTGACTTTATTAAATATCTTAATCATTCAAATATTCAGACTTATAAATAGATTTTGATTTATTTTATTTTAAAAAAAAACAAGCACACTTAATAATTAAAATTAAAACATTCATTAATTAGTGCAAATAAATGAGATGGTGTGAAGTAATTTGTTTTATAAACAAAATATATGCACATGAATTCCTTTATTATTATTATTTTTATCATATTAGGAATTCTGAATTCAAACAAATATCAATCGTCTAATTTTATTACATTTTATCTAATCAAAGATATTGAGCAACTTGAATATTTAACGAATTATTTTATTGAGTTTATATGAGCTTGTTCTACATTTTAGATTTTTATTTGTCTATATATTTTGTTTTTTCATTGTTTTTATTTTGTATAGTATACATAAGTATCAATTAAGTTTAAGTACTTCCAACAATACTTGTCCACTAGTAATTTTGTACACTTCTTAAGAAACTATAAATATGAGGGTAATTTTACTATATTATCCTTTGAACTCAATAAATACAATATCTTGAAAAATGTAACAGAGAAATGATTATAATTAATGATAAAGATAAATTAATACTCCCTCCGTCCACAATTGTTTGTCAGGGTAAGGTCATGCACACCCCTCAAGGAAAATATAATACAAGGTGTAATTTGACTAATATAACCCTACTATACCAAGAATACCAAAAGTCCACATAACTTTTCAATTGAACTACACTATCATTAAGGGCAGAATTGAAAAAAAGTGACTAATTATTTCTTGATTGTTTAAATTGACAATTAATCTTGGACATCTATTTTTAGTATACCTGCCAAACAATTGTGGACGGAGGGAGTAATTAATTGTAAAATTATTCATTGATTTTATAAAGTATACAAGTATATTGGACACCCCTAAATAAATAGGATAATGGATACTATTGTTGAATGGAGAGAGTATATGTTTTTATCCAATGAAAGTTAGTTCTATTCCTCAAAATTTCAAAATAACAAAAAAAAGAAGAAGAAATAAACGAGAAAAATAGTGAAATGACAATATTAGGCACCATAATCCTAAGTTTTAATCTGCACAGGGGTAATTAGTAAATTAGACTCAAATATTTTTTGGAGGGTAAAATTCCCTCTCATTTTTCAGAGAGCTGAATTCCCCCCGCCTCCTTGACTTGCGAAATTTCAGTGTGATTCAACTGCTCAAGTCTCAACTAACACATTTCTTAGAGAATTTCATAATTATTTTTTTTTATATATAAATTTTAATGTGGTAAAGAAGAAGTGTGATAATCGAGTCCACTTCTTCTTCTTTAATTCTCTCTATGTCCTTCAAATTTCACCGTAGAATCATTCAATGTTTAGAGATTGTAGTTTGCATTTAGATATTGAAGGTTTTCCAACACATCAACTTATGAAATTATTTTGTGCCTGTAAAGAGTTTGATAATTTGTTTAAACTAATGTTCAATTGATAGTTATGTTTAGTGAATTAGGAGATTTAAGTGATGTACGAATTAAACCTATAACAGTACTCCTTAATGGGGAGAGTACATTAGTTCTGTTCTTGGATTATATTTTAGTTTGAGGATGTGTGTGGGTATAATTTGATTACCTTGATAGGAGCATTTTGTAATGGGATTGTTAAATTTGTGGTTACAGCACTCCTATAGTTGTTAAATTATAGGAGCTTGTTGATTTATGTATTGTTATAAGTATCAGGTTAAATTTTGGTTCAGTTCTTTTGTGGGTTCCTTTGTTTCAAGGTCGTCTGATTGTTAATCTTACTTATTAAGAGTCATCATCATTGCCTTGGTCTTCTGTGAGTTCCATAGATTCTGTAACTTCCGGCAATTCGAAATAACTATGAAGAAGCTTAGAATTGGAAATAGTTATTTATGGAAAGAATTTAAAAATCTGGAAAATTTAGCTAAGTATGGAAAAAAGTGAATTTTTGACCAACTTTGAACAGTCATAACTCCTAGCTCAGGATGAGTCAGGTGTAGTTCCAGTTATGTTTGCGAAGCTCGTGGAATGATCTTTCCAACGCCGCCGAGTTTGCGCGATTCCGAGTTCGTATGAGTGAGTTATGCCCTTTGGAAGTTGGGCTGTTGGCAGGGCAGTTTAGTCCGAATTTGTAAGGGTATTTTGGTCTTTTCCCTAGCCATTTCTTTTGGTTATATTAGAGATTTAGACTGATTTTTAGATCAGTTCTTCCCTTTTTTAAAAGAGTGAAAGTGAGAGTAGGGTTCTTGAGAGAAAAGGAAAGAAGAGGAGAAAGAGAAGAAGAAGCAAGGATTCGTCAAGATCGTCGTGGATTTCGTCGGGGGTGATCCCTATTAAGGTATGTGAGATCATAGTGTTGGGTTGGTTTATTCCCCCACACGCCAAACTCGTTTTAATCTCCGAGAAAAGATTTGGTTGTGTTTGTTTGAAGTTGTTGGTTGTGGTTGTTGAAGTTGTGGGTTGTGTTGGTGAAGTTCTTGTTGATTTTGGGGCATGTTTCCAGTTGTGTTTCCGGGTTAAATCTTTTGTATGTTGAAGGGTTTTATGATATTAAGTGTTTGGGGCTGGAACCTTTGAAGTTAAGGTGGTTTAGAGTTGGAAAAATGAAGGAGAAAAGTCAAATTTTCGAGGAAAAGGCTGGGGCGTCGCGCCAGCCAGCGCGCCCCAAAAGGGACTCTGAAGTCCAGCCCTTGGGGCGGCAACCCTAGCAGAGCCCCCACCAGGCCCTTTAGAACTTTGTGGTCTGGCGCCCCGCGCCTCTCAGACCGCCAAGGACGCCATGTTTTCCCTTTCATTCCCTAATTTTTCATACATGTTCCTTGGTAATGTACCTATGTTTTATAGTTGTTTTCACCACTCCAAGGTACGTCTAAATGTCAAGAACTCATCCATAAACATGAGATCATTACCTTTGAATTCATAATCCAATTCGAGGAAAGTTTGGATCAAAGTCAAGTGAAGTTAAAGTCAATCTTAGAAGTCAAGAAGTAAGTCCAAGCAAGTCTTTAAAGTTGTTCAAGAGTCTTTATTGAACGTTTTAACTTCATTTTAAGGCTTAAGTTTCAAGTCAAGCAAAGAGTATAGAGTTTCAAGTTAAGTCAAGAGTATAAAGTTGAGTTCATTTCTCAAAAGTTATTAAGGAACTAAGTATTTCCAAAGAAGTTTTAAAGAAATGTTTTCACATTTAAACAAGATTGGAAACTGAGATTTTCAAAGAGCCTTCGGGCTAATTTTCCAGAAAAAGAGTTATCGCTTTCTAAATGAAGCAAGAGAGGAAACTGAGATTTCCAAGATAGCCTTTGAGCTAAGTTTTGAGTAATTATCTCAAATCAGCAGGAAGAAAATGTTTTAAAAACATAAGAGCCAGTACATTTTTTTGGGAGTAGTATTGAGCACCGAGTTGGGGGAGCGTTCAAAGAACCCACAGCCCCCACAGAACCATGTAGCCATCATGGGTAGAAGAGGTTCATACTTTTTAGATGAATTCTTTTCAGATTAGACTAGTGGATCCATTAGGCAGTTCAGGTCCTATACTTTTGTCCGGGTACAGGATGCTCTGGCAGCGTGAGGTTGATCGTTGTATCATCACTATAGCTCTTATGTGATGGTTGTTGGTTAGAGAAACTCCCACAGAAATTATTGTATTTTTATGTACATCAGTTCATTTGTATTTCTATATACATCTCAGGCTTATTGTATCTTTGTATACACACAGAGTTTATAGCATGTTTTAAACAACTTTTCTTTATAATGCACTTGTTTTAAATTGCCTTATATTGAAAGGAGTCAGTCAGGTTGAGTTGAGTTGAGCCAGGTAAGCTATTCAGTTTCTTCCAGATTTCCTTCTAGCCTATGTTGCTTAGTTTCCAGCTCGCATACTCGTACATTCAATGTATTGATGCTAGTTGGCCTGCATTTTATGACGATGCAGACACAGGTACCCAGGGTCAGAATCCAACACGCCGTTGATCCAGCTGAGCACTCCAGAGTCAGTGGTGAGCCTTTTTGCATTCCGGAGGACTCAGTTATTTTGTTCTCTTAGTTTTGTTTTATTAGGATGTTGCGGGGTCTGTCCCAACATCCATCTCAGTGTTATAGAGGCTTCATAGATAGTTAGTTAGTTTTGAGTCTCTCATCTATGTATATATGTAAATATTCTATTTTCGGACTCGAGTTGCCTTTTAGGCCAGATTTTATCAGTTAAGTTGTTTTATGTCCTTGCATTGCATGGAGTTATTTTGTTGAGTTAGGTTTCCGCTGAGTTAAGAAAGCCAGGCCAAGGGTTCGCTTGGGGCCAACAATGGTCTTCGAGTGCCGGCCACGTCCAGGGTTTAGGTTTGGGGCGTGACAGATTCAGATCAAGGTAGTTCAGTTCTCCGAGGCTAATTCAGTTCTCGTCTCCGACCCAGGAGAACACAGGGTCAAGCAAAGCCCTGACCCGGGAAGGACCACCAGATGGTTACTGCTATTTTCTGAATTCGACAAAAAATGAGCGTGTGTGCTTTTGAACATGAAGGTCTCCTAGTAAAACATTGTATATTCATATTAGGTGGTATTAGAAAGATCTTTTATCTTTTGACCGGCACGCCACACTTTTGTCAACTCCTCCTGAAGCTTTAGAAGCAAGCCTCAAAACAGACCAAGTTGGAGCTCTATTCGCTAAACTAGTATTATGGTCTACATGTAATAAGTTAACCCGTTTTGGAAATCTATATGTAATCTCTAGTACTAGTAGCAACAATGTAACTTCCGCTTAACTATATATAAAACATCTTTTTTATCCAAAAAAAATGTCTTCGTTGTCTGCATCACTTTCTTTTTCAGTTGGTTGTTTGAATCATGGATAAGTGATGCATTTAAGCTGTCATACCCCAGAATGTTCATGCCTTATTAAAGTTAAGCACAAGAATACAAATGAGTTTCTTTTAAAGATCTTTTATATTATTTGTGATTCATTTTTATATCCAAATTGATCAGTGCAACATCTAAAGTGGAGTTGATAGGATAACGTGGTCTAAGTGATTACTTTTGCTCGCCCACTGCTAGCCTAGTCATGATAGTGGTATAAGTTAGGAAAACATTGAATATGATAGATCAAATGATCTTTCTGTAGTTTTTTTCCAGTAAAACCAAACTTGCTCATTTGAGTTCATTTTTCTCTATTTTCTGGTAATGAAATAGTACCATTTCATTGGTATTTCACAAATGTCTTATTCTAGCTTGATATTAGAAAAGTTATTGACTATTTAACTTCATAAATCAACATCAGTTTGTCTATTTTGATTTTAAGAGTTACTTGTTTGTATAATAATTATTTGGTTATTCAACTATGTAATAACACCTCTTGTTGATTAAGAACCTTTGTAGAAGTCCAAGCATGGATGGTTAAACCTTAGAAATCTCTTGGTCCATAATCTATGTCCTTAGGATTTGGTCTCACAAAGACATAACTTGGACCTAACTCAACCCCAAAGGTTAGTTCATGAGTGGAGAATTGCTCAAATCCATAAGTAAACTATCAGTCAATTCTCTGGTGAATGTGCGAGTCTAGCCCATTCTAACAGGTCTGTTTGACATATTTCAATTGTGTCATAGCTATATTTAATTCATTTTTACTAATTATCTTAAATTCTATGGTTACTTCAAATGCCTTGACTGAAATTTTTTATGCTATAAAATGAGTATTGACTTGATCTTTTGAATGTCAAGTAGCTTAGTTTCTTGTTAAATTCATAAAAAAGTTGTAAATAAGATAATCGTGAGTGCTACTTATCTACTTATTTGCTTAAGCTAAAATTGTTGTTATTGAGTTTTGGTGGTATTGGCATCATTTATTTTTTGACATCATACTTACTCACTTGGTTATAGAGTAATATCTTGTCCATGATATTATTTAGTAAAATTCTGTAGTAACTGGATTTTAATGTAGTTTCTCTTTCTAACATTAAATTTTCTTGTTTCCATTAAGGTCTATTTTCCATTCTTTTTCTCGTTGTTGTTTCATTAATTTTGTTGACTGCCTCTCATGTTTTGTTTGCTTAGTTCATCAAAGTTTCTTGTTATTTTTTTGATGAATACTTGTGATTTCATTGGAAGTTGATTGAACCATATCATGTTTAAATTGTCTCTAATAGGATGATGCAATACCCAAGTTCTAATATATTGAATGACTGTAGAATTAATGCTTTACTTCAAAGGATTTGTCTCCCAGATACATAGTTCGTTCAATTCAAAGTTGTGTTAAAGTTTAGTACATTTTTGTTATTTGAGCATCCACTAATTAGTCTTTGCCTTTAGTTTTGTTCAGTATTTAGTGGTTTATATGTTTTCATCTGATATATTATTTTATTATTTCAGTCTAGCAATGCAGATTGAAAACGCGCTTCACATGTGGAGAATCACCAAGCAAACACTTATTATCTTTTTCACATTAAATTAATGTGAATTCACTTTAGATTTTTATGGAGTTTAAGTTGTAACTTTCAGTTGTCAAACATAGTTTATTGGTTATGTTAATCTATCATGAATTTAGATTTTTATTGTTGTGTAACTTGAATATTTTCAATTTAGTCTATGTTATAAATGGTGGTATTTAGTGAAATTATTTATGCACAGGAATATATAGATTTAGGATAATTTGAATCCTAATTTTTTTTTATAAAAAAATTAACAATCTATGGCGGTTAAAAACCCTTACAAAAAGAATTGAATAAGATATTGAGACTATATTTTCGACGGTTATAGACCCCTCACGTATAGGAGTTATTAAAAATCTAATATCATATTATGGAGGTTATAAATTGCTGCAAATTAATTTTAAAAACCACCACAAATTGAAAATTCATTTTGTGGCGGACGTAGTGGAAGTTCAATAAAACCGTCACAAATATGCTCATGGAATGGGTAATTGTGGCATTTTTTAAAACCGCCACAATTTATTCTGTGCAGGTCAAAAACTCCCACAAAGCCATTAAAAACCCTCCACAAAATGAGCCTTTTTTTTTTGTAGTTTTAGCAATCACTAATCAATAGACACGCTCAAAAATTAGCACAAAGACTTGAGAAATTATTTTTTCTATCATTTTTATCGATGAAAGTGTATCAAATAAAAAATAAAAGTGTTAAACCAACAAATATTAGCAATATAGTGGTAGAACCGTAACCCCACTCACGGTACTTATAACCTGGATTGTATTTTTCAAATAATGCATTTTATAATTGCATAATTTAAGAAAATTGATGAATTGAACTTTTTCATTTTTACAAAATCGACCGAATTCGTTGATTTTAATATTTTCCTTCACCAATTAACGATGGACTCTGTCTATTTCTTATGAATCACTTGTATTATTCTTTTTGTAAGTTGTCACTTGTAATTATGAACAATTGTTGCCAACAAAGTTGTATTTAGCTATGAATTTTTTTCGTAGCAAATAGTTGAATTATTCACTACAAATTTTAAGTCGTCGCTATTTAACACCTTACATATTTTGTGACAATTTTTTTGTTCTCACTAAATCACAGATTGATTAGAGACAATAAAAAAAAATTCACCAATAATTTATATTATTAGTGACAAAAATAAATGTCATAATTAAATTCAAATTTTTATAGCTAAAACTTATAATATTTAACTACGAACTCTAATTTGCCGATATTGTAACAACATATTTTTTTAGATGAAATTTTTTTGTGTCCAAAAATTAATAAATTTTAAGACAAAAAATAATTTTTCATGAATTAGATACATTATTAGTGACGAAATAATGTGTCACTTATAACGTTAAATTCGTGACTAACACTACCTAACAAATGGTGCCAATTAATTTTTTGATGGGAAACTTTAGAGGACAAAACTTTGCTACAGATTTTTATGTTTCGTTGCTAAAAGTATGTGTCTCATATATTAAAGCACAAAAAGTAAATTTTGTCACTAAAAGCGAACAATTAGTGACAAATTTAATATCGTAGCTAATAATTTCATAGCTATATATCATATTTGTTGTAGTGATACTACATTTTTCTTCTGATGCAATTAATAATATCTCCCATAAGGTTGTTATTTTTAGGAGAAAAAGATCATTGCATTGAAAATTTGTATATGATGAGAATCTGCACATTTTTTTTGAGTTATTTGAAGAATCTTGATTTTAATTTTTTAAATAATATAAAAGTGTTATAATAATGATAAGGCATAAACATGCAACACATGTTCTGAAAAACTAGTATAGTATAAATACGTAAACTTTGATTAGGAAAAATAATTAAGTTATATACACTTTTATCAAACAAATTATATTCATCATCTAGCTCTTGGGTTTGCAATATTATACTATAGGGAAGAGATTTATTTCAATAAAATATTAAAAGGAAAATCTGGACCGTTTTACACTTCATGCAAGTATGTTTTGTGCACAATTGTAAAACTAAATTCATTGAAATAGTAAAACTAAAGTCATAGAAAATAATTAAAGAAAATGGATGTTGTGATTGAATGAGAAACTATAATTTAATCGTTTTCAATTGAAAGAAAATTGTCAGCATAAACATTAGTCATCCATAATTTTATTACGTTAATTAACTGTTTAGAAGAGCTTCTTGCTCTCAAAATGAACAATGGATCAACTAGTCAATTTTATATTATATTAATTCAATAATATTGATGAATTAAAATATGCATAACCGAGGAATGGAAAATAAAATGTATTTTTGGTAAACAAGCTTATAATTTGGAATACTTAATATTTTTTTACCTTCTTTTCATGAGTTGTATCAGGCGCATCATTAAAGTAGAAACAAAAAAAAAACGTATCAGCAAAAGTGTTTTCATGCAGTGGCTTGGTCTTTATGACGTCATACGATCCTGGCTATCATATGACATTATTCAATCCTGCACTTGGAAAATACAAACTCATTCCAAATTCTCTTCTCAGTTAAAAGACAAATCGTTGTTCGATTACATCTCCAATATTTGGTTTTGCCTATGATTTTGTGGCCGAAGATTACAAGGTTATATGTGTACATTACTTGATAAACGACGATTACTTGATAAACCCTTACTTGAGAAACGATGATTACGTTGATGTTGTTGAAGTATACTCAGTTAAAAATCAATGTTGGAGGACAATTCACAATACTAATTTTCCTGTTTCCCCTGATTCTTGCCTGTACCTATACAATAATCAAGTTTCATTAAACGGTGTCATTCACTGGATGTCACACAACGGGGCAGAATACATGATTATATCTTTCCATTTAGTAGACGAAAAATTTACTGTAACGAAAGTGCCAAGTAAATGTGGGAAGCAGCCGACATTACATGCATTGGGTGATGGCATCTGTGTTTTCACAAATGTTGGCGAGGAAAATTTGATTTGGTCGCTGGTGAAAGATAGGTGGAATTGTATCAACAAGTTTCCTACTTTACTCTCAATCATTGGAATGCCGCCTATATGTAAACCCTTCCCAGTAGGTACCTTCCTATTTGTTAAGGAGAATGGGAACATACTGTGGAGAAAGCATGATGGTTCTTTTATTGAGTATGACATGCAGAAAAATGAATATACTGAATTTAAGTCGACACAAGTTCCGCCTTTTGGGCCACGTAAGACATTGTACGTGGAAAGTTTAGTTTCCTTGAAGATTTCGTGGTATTGACTAGGTAGCAATTTCTTGTTGAAGAATATTGCCTTACATCTATATTGTCATTGTTTCTGTTTGATTTGTGGATAATGGTATAAAGTAGCAAGATTTTAATGTAGAATGTGATGGTGAATTTCTACACAACAAGTCACTGATTTTGTCTCTGACTATCACAGTAACTTGTTTTTAAGACAAGTCTTACAGCAAATCCTACTAATCCATCATGGGGTGATCAATGTAAAGCATCGCCTTATAATTAATCTACTAATTTCTTTTCAATTTTGTGTCTGGAGAAGGATGGAATAAGTATTTTTTCATCTTTAACCAAAGGGCTCTCGTGGGGTATAAAATTCCCACACTTTAACCTATCATTATAAATTCAGCCTTACATTACCTATGTGTATGTATCCTATTTTTCCATCCTACATGGCAATTTACATCCTATGTGGTATCCTATGTGTATTATGCCACATAGAATTCATGTGTCTACTTGTTCAATTTTATACAATTTTAAGTGCCTACTTGTGCACATCCAAAATTGGAGGACAAATATGTGAAATGAATTAAAGACAAGGATTCAAGATAGAATCCAAGTTTTTAGGAGCTGGACATGAGCTTAGTGGAATAGTTCGAGTTATTCAGCTATGGTGGAAGAAGAGATACAAGATGAAGAAGAGAATTTCAATAGTAATTTGCAATATATTGAATTAACAATTCGATCTATAATGATACAATGTCTTTTATAAAAATGAGAAAGAATCTAGTTTGCTAACTGTTTTTTAACTAATTCAACAGCACCCATAACTAACAGCTAATTATATGATAAGGCTAACTAACTTGACCAGCTGATTAATTTTTGTGTAGCAAAGGGCTCCCAAATAATTGAAGGGCCGCAAACATGTTTAGCTACAAATTTATACAAACTCAAATATGTAGGAGCAAATAAACTAGACAAGTAAAGAAAAAAGATAGGATAAAAAATGGATAACACAAAAAATTTGACAAGGGAGAAATAAAAACTAGAAGAAAGAATGGATAATCAATCTAAGGAGGAGATTGAACTCATAAAGTCCATAACAAGGGAAATCCAAAGTTCACTAAAGAGATAAAAGGGATATTGCCTAATCACTCACCAAATAGTAACAAACTTATTCACCAATAACCGTCTAAATTATTTTTTTAATATTTTAATGAAATAAATATTTTCCTAGTATAATATTGCACCCCAAGAGTAGATGATGAAAATATATATTTTTTTAAAAAGTGATTAAGTATAACTTTTTTTTTCTAATCGGAGCTAGATTGGCATATACGTGCATCGCACGTGTCCAATATATTCATATATACTTAAATTTTTACAAAAGAAAAAAAATAATTGATTTTTGAAAGTTGTTCTTTAAATTTGTGAACCAATGACACCTTAATAAAAAATTTAAAGATGTGCACTACAAATATTAAAGTTAAATCTCTAAAATTACTCAATCATATCTCTATTTATCACCCCAAACTCAACTTCTAACTATATATACATAAGTCATCAACATTCGATTTCACAAAAAAATACTCATTCATTTGCACTCTTTCTCTCTTTGCTTCTCATCTTTCTCTGAAGAAAAAGAAAGAAAACAGAAAAAGAAACAAATGGTGTGGCACAAACTGAAGAAGTCGCTTTCATGTAAGCCTAATTAAGGTTTAAAATTCCCAGATTGAACATAACTGTAACATCTCGCTAATTGAAAGAACTAGAAAGAAGTTAAAAATTGGAAATAGTCATTTTTGGAAAGAATATGAAAATCTAGAAAATTGTCGAGTATGTTAAGTTGAGTTTTTGGCCAAATTCAAGCAACCATAACTCCTAGCTCGAGATGAGTTAGGTGTGTTTCTAGATATCGTAGGAAATATCTCGGAATAATCTTTCCAACACCGCCGAGTTTGCACGATTTCGAGACCCATTTGAAGTTGGGTTGTTCAAATAAGGAAAGTCTAATCCAGATTTTTGAAGGGTAGTTTAGTCTTTCCTTACCCAATTAATTAAATCCGTTTTTAGTAAATTATTTGGAGTCTAAACTGAGTTAGTTCAGTTTACACAATTAAGAAATACGCTAGGGGTTTGAGAGAAGAGAAAAGAGGAGAAAGGAGAAGAGAAGCTCAAGATTCGTCAAGTTCTTGCGATTTTGGTTGTGGAATTCGCCAAGGATTCGATCCTACAAGGTATGTGAGACTCTCATAGCGTTGGGTTCATTCATCCACGCGCCAATCATGTTTGTTACAGTGCAATTCGTTCCTAGAAAGTTGAAAATATGATGTTCTTGAATTATGTTCTTGAAGTTTGCTTTAGTTCTTGAGATTTGATGGGATTGTGGAGTTCTTGATGGAATCGTGTTGATTTAAGAGTTATTTTGAGTTAGATTCTTGTGTATATATACTGGGCATTTGAATCTAGAGGGATTGAGAAAAAAATCGGATTTAGGCGAATTGGGGTGAGAAAACGAAGAAGGAAAAAGTTGAGCAGGTTTTGGCACGCAAGTTCACGTCGCGGACTTGCTCCCCCAGTGTACAAAAATCACCTCCACGTCGCGGTTAGGACGCGGACTCCTCTGTTTCAAAATTTAATTTCGCAATCAAATATTTAAATACATCTCCACGTCGCGGACTTGTTTCCAGACAATGATTTCTTGATCTTTTCTCATGTTTAGCTATCTAAAAACACTCCTAAACATCATGAGATCTTTCCTATCACAAATCACAATCCTTGAATCCATAATTCAATTCAAGGAAAGTTAAGAGTCAAGTCTAGAAGTTAAAAATCAAGTCAAGAGAAGTTCATAAAGTATTTCAAAAGTCTTTCACAAACGTTTTAACTTTGTTTTAAGACTTAAGCTCTGAGTTGAGTAAAGAGTAAGAGTAAAAGTTATTTACTTCAAAGATTATACGGGAACTAAGTATTCCCAAGAGTTAGAAATGTTTTCACATTTGAGCAAGAAAGGGAATATCGATTCCAAAAGAGCTTTTAAGCTAAGTTTTGAGTAATTATCTCAAACCAAAGAAGGAAGTTTTTGTTTTAAAAACATATGAGCTAAGTATACTTTTGGGAGTAGTATTGAGCACCTATATGGGGACGCGAGTTCATAATAACTCAAGTCTCCATAAACCATGTAGTCATCATGGGTAGTAAAGGATCATACTATTTAGATGAATCCTTAAGTGCTTTTTAGCATAGACTAGTGGATCCACTTAGTTAAGGTGTTCTATATGACGGCAAAGTATAGGACAGTTCTGGCAGCGTGGGCAAGACGTTGTATCACCACTTTGGCTCATAGTGGTGGTTGTCGGTTAGAGAAACTCCCACAGAAACTATATTACTTTATTATATGAGTAAAGTTGAGTTTGTTGTTGCATTTTCTTTAATGAACTAAGTTGTCTCTATTGTTTTAAAAGCTTTCTGTATATTGCATGCATTTTATTGCTTTATAATGTGTTAAGTTGTTCATGAGTTGAGTAAAGCCAAGGTAAGTGTTCCTTTCAGATTCTTTTCAAGCCTATGTTATGTTTAGCATTCCAACTCGCATACTCGTACGTTCAATGTACTGATGCCAGTTGGCCTGCATCGTCTTATGATGCAGACGCAGGTAACCAGGATCAGCATCCAGCACCTCGTTGATCATGTTGAACACTCAGAATCAGTTGGTGAGCCTCCTTTCTTTCCGGAGGGTCTTTTTCATAATTGTTTAGCTTTTCAGGTTAGGATGATCGAGGGTCCTGTCCCGACATCCCTCTTTGTTTTAGAGGCTTCATAGACAGTTAGCAGGTAGTTGTCTTTACATTATTATTTCAAATGTTAAGACTAGAGTTGTCATTTTGGCCAAGTTGAATGTTTGACCTTTAAATGTTCTAAGTACTTTATTAAACAGTTGAGTAGAGATGCATGTAATCCTTGTATTTATGCTCTTAAGTCTTCCGTTGAGTAAGTAAGCCAGGCCAAGGGTTTGCTTGGGACCAGAAATGGTTCTCGAGTGCCAACCACTTCCGGGGTGTAGGCTCAGGGCATGACAATAACATTCAAATTCACTTGATATTCCTTCGTCGTCGTCCTTCTTGTCCTGTTTCCAGCCCCACCACACGATTATCCAAGCTCCATTTTTCATTTTCTCCTAAATTTTTATTTTTCGTTTGCTATTTTTTGTACCCACCTTTTAGGTCAGGTATTCTCCATACTTGTTTCTCTTCTTACTTTTCGATAGACGTTGGATTGCTCCATCACTGGGAGTGGCAGCTGGCGAAAGACCAACAAAAAATTGTGTTCTTTCTAAGTGAAATTCAATTCTTGTTCTTACTTAAGTATCTTTCATTTGTAGTTTTGATTACGATAGCAAATAAGGAGGGGCGAGCAGGACTGGACAGTTCCAGGGCAATGTTTTGTTGCGAATTTGCGATGAGGCTGATGTGTCAAAGCTCCATTTACTAAATCTGAAAAGATTAAAATGACTCTTCAGACTCATGAGAGGGTGTTATTAAAAGAGGGGGTGTCTAGATTCTATTTTTTATATTTATTTGAAATAAATACCCTCCCTAGTATAATGTTGCAACACAAGAGTAGATGAATATAACTTTTCTTATAAAAGTGCATGTAGCTTAATTGTTTTTCTTAATCAGAGCTAGATTGGCATACACGTGTAACGCACATGTCAAGTGTATATACATACTTAAATTTTTACTGAAGAAAAAAATTAATTGATTTTTCAATCCTCTTTTTAAATTATTAAACTCAATGACACCTTAATAAAATTTTAAAAGATGTGCACTACTAATATTAAAGTTAAACTATCTCTAAAATTACTCAATTCCATCTCTATTTATCACCCAAACTCCACTTCTCACTATATGTACAGAAGTTATCAACATTCGATTTCACACAAAAAAACTGATC
This sequence comes from Solanum acaule, assembly GCA_036250505.1. NCBI lineage: Eukaryota > Viridiplantae > Streptophyta > Magnoliopsida > Solanales > Solanaceae > Solanum > Solanum acaule. The sequence goes on along the minus strand of JAJOOR010022946.1, from coordinate 738 downwards.
ATTCATTTACACTCTATCTCTTTGCTTCTCATCTTTATCTGAAGAAAAAGACAAAAAATGTTAATGGTGTGGCACAAACTGAAGAAGGCACTCTCATTTAAGCCTAAGGTTAAAAATATCAGATTGAACATAACATTTTGATTCACCGGCTATTCGTTAGTCGTCGTCCTTCTTATCTCATTTCCTAACCCCGACACACGATTAACCAAGGTCCGTTTTTCATTTTCTCCTAAAGTTTTATTTTTTTGATTGCTATATTCACCATATTTATTCCTCTTCTTACTTTCCAACAACCGCTAGATTGCTCCATCACTAGGAGTGGCAACTGGCGAAAGACCAACCAAAAATTGTGTTCTTTATTCTAAGTGAAATTCAATTTTTGTTCTTACTTACGTATCTTTCATTTGTAGTTTTGATTAAGATAGAAAAAGAGGAGGGGCGGGGAAGGGAGGGATAGGACAAGGCAACGTTTTGTTGCAAATTTTCTATGAGGCTGATGAGTTAAAGCTCTTCTTACTAAAGTCGAAAAGATTAATACGACTCTTTAGACTCGTAAGAGAGTATTATTAAAAGAGGGTGTCCAGATTCTCTTTTTGATATTTATTTGAAATAAAAACCTTCCCTAGTATAACATTGAAATCCAACAGTAGATTAATGCATAAGTACCCCCAACCTATGCCCGAAATCTCAAAGACACACTTATACTATACTAAGGTCCTATTACCCCCCCCCCCCCCC
>JAJOOR010022945.1:0-15051 GCA_036250505.1 Solanum acaule | reverse complement strand
GTATGTCATGGCCCCGTCCTATTTATGTATGTAGAGGTGTGCGTTGGACAAGTATTTTGTAAATGAGCTTGACTCTTGTTCTATGATGTCATTTTGAAATGGTTTGCCCTTAGTCCCTATTTCCCGTTAATTAATGTTTAATGTATTTCCGCGACCGATGAAGTGTGATGACAAGTTTGAGAGGCTTGTTTGGGGTTTCTTCGGGTTCCTCATTCGCCATGTCACGTCTAGGCCCTAGGCTTGGGTCGTGACACAGACCTCATTTCTATTCCCAGTATTGATCACAGAATTGTGCAAACAAGCTCGGGTACCTCAGGATGCCAAAAAGGATGTGGAAGTGATGCCCACAACCTCTACTGATAGCTGGAGGATCGAATCCAAGTAGCTTAAGGATCAAGCAGAGAGGAAGAAGGCATCATCAGTGGAGTTAGTAAACACAGAATCATCACCTACAAAGGCACCTCTGCCTACTCCGGCCCCTGGGCCTTCAGGTATATCCATTACTACTGCTACTCCTGTTGATACTCCAGGTTCTTCTGTTACTTCATGATCTCCTAGACCCACTGTTGTTGTTGCTGGTTCCCGGTCTCTACTCACCCAGGCTTCCCTACTCCGGATGGGATAGCTGGCCCTTTCTGCTGATCGTCAGGCTGCTAGTCTAGAGGCCTCTGTTCCAAGCATGATCCATATTTCCCTAGACGATGCTGTGATACCTCTGAACACTATCATTGATGCCCTAGTGGCCAGGATAACGGTGTGTGAGCACAACCAAGGGGCCACAGAGGAGGTGACAACTTTAAAAGCTGCCATTACTGAGCTGCGAAAAGATGTAAACCACCTGAAGTCCACTGATGTATCCATGGTCTTTGGAATAGTGGACATTCCATACGTGCCTGAGATGCCTCAGACCACCACTGGACATGGGGATAGAGTGGAGCAGACAACCGATCCTGAGTCAGAAGCAGAGACTAATGAAGAGATGCATGATGAGACTGATGGAGTTGCAGTTGAAAACCTGACCGAGACTGAAACAACTATGATAGATGCTGCTGTGTAGGCTTCCTTAGCACCTGTTGCTGGATTCGATGGAGCTGGCCCTTCTGGAGTCACTCCAGGCATTGAAGCCCGGGTAGATGGAGCGATCGATTAGCCAGGATCACCTCTTTACCTCTCTTTATGTCTTTCTTTATTTTACATTTTGGATTTTGTGTTATATGCATTTGAGGACAAATGTTTTTATTTGTGGTAGGGAGGCCCACCTTTGTGTGCTATTGATGTTTATGTTTTGTTTGTATTTGGGCTTTTCTGTTTAAAAATTGTGTTTGATATACTGTTTCTGTGGATGTTTGAGCTTATGGCTCCTTTTATTTGTTTTTAAAATTGTAAAATGATTTTGACCCGTTTGAAACGAAATTTTTTGCCACCTCTCGTGTGTTGAATGTGGTTGTTCTTTTGCAAAATTTAAGTCTCGATTCCGATCAATATCGATGACTTTCATAGTGCTCTCAATCGAATAAACATGAATGCACGGCTACGATGAGGCCAAATGAAGTTGCATAGACAGTATGTGAACTCTTTGCATCTCGTTATGACTAGCCTATTATTGAATTGAGTCTTTTGTGATGATTATTGCACACTAGCGAAAGTGTGGAGTCTTGTTTGACTGTAGTGTCAATGCCTAGTATGATGAGCTTACTTTGAACCATGCATGATAGATTTTAGAATTTTCCCCGTTGGTCCAGTCAACTAAGTGATGCTATCTCTTGATATAATCTTAGGCAACTTCTAAGAGTGTGAGCCAATTTGACATATACCTCTTTTGTGACCTACCTTGTGAGTATGTGAACCGCTTTTGAACACCCCTTGAGCCTTACCTTTCTTTGGAAGAAACTTGATGAAATCATAACCTTTCTTTATCCATTACCCATAATCCTCATGAAGTTGTGGTTAGTTGAATACCCAACTTAGGCCAAAAGCATAAGTTGGGGGGTGTGGTGAAAAGAAAAGGCAAATCAAGAGTGCTAGAAAGTCCCTCTTACCCATGGTTTTGAGAAAAATGGAACCCCTCCATATATATATATATAAAAAAAAAAAGTTGTGGAATAAAGTACATAAGAAATGGGGTTCCCCAACAATCCATGGAAAGGGAATAATAGGATGACTTATGAGCACTAAAGAGAATGATGAAGGAAAAGGAAATGAAGTGTTGTGAGCACCACATTTCATGAGGATGAAAGTCACTGAGCCTAAATGACCATACCATTGCACTTAGCCCCATTACAAGCCATGAAAAGACCTTTTTGATCTTGAGAGAGCTGAAACAAATGTTGATTGGAAAATACGGGTAAACCTATGGGTAAAATTATGCATTGTGTTCTTTGTGAGTGTGAGTGTTGCATCTGATTTTGAAGCTTTAAACTGTGAACCATTGTGTGAATATGGAATCATTCCTTGTGTGAGGGCATTTGAACACTTTGGTTGAGCTTGAACTTGCATTTGAAGCAAGTATTGTGAGCATAAGGTTCTTTGATATTGGAGAGTCACAACTTGAATCTTTGAGTGCACATTTGATCTTTGCTTAAGTAAATCGAGTCTTGTTGTGTGCATTCATGATTGAGTCTTATGTATCACTGTTTGAGACACCCTTTTTGAATGGTTGAATTAGTGTCCTCAAATACACATTTTATCACAATATATGATGAAAACCCTTAAGTTTCATGTATTTGAAGTTTGAAGGAAAGCATGGAAACTACTTAGCAAAAAAGGGAACAAAGGCAGTTGAAAGAACGAAGAAATGAAGATCTGAGAATCGCCGAACCCATTCGGCGAGTCGCCAAAAGGTCTTATCCTCGCCTTTTGTTACAGTGTGCTGAGCCCTGAAGGAAAGGATCAAATCGGCGGTGAAAAAGAGCAGTCGAAGTATCGCCGAGTAGTTACGCAAAGCTGTACTATGTTGCCCAGTGATCCAAACACGACGATGCTGAATGATAGAGTAAGATGACGAATAAACTTACCAAAGGGCGGATCGCCGATCTCGACTAACTTCGCCGAGTGATCCTTCGCAGCACAGATTTTTGAAAACTATAAATACTCATTGAGAATTATTATTCTAGTATCGAATTATTAACTTTGAACAGTAATTTTTCAGACTTTACTTCTATTTTTGAGTTCTAAGTTTGGAGAGGGTTTCGAAGAACTTGAAGGTTCAAAGGGTTTCAACTCCAAGATTTTGGACTTGGGTCTTGTGGATTCTTCAATCCTGACTTGTTTTGAGACTTAAATTTTCATACCCATTTGAATGAAAACTCATATTGGTATAAATTTCTATCTCTTATACATGTCTAGCTAAAACCCAATTCTTGGGGTGTGATTTTGTGAATATGGGTTAGATTATTTGTTGGGTCTTGCTTGCTGATGATTTATTTGTTGTTTAGATGTGATTTCGTTTAGTAGTTGTGGTGGAACTTAATGAAATTTAGTTGTAAATACGATTTCACCTTTGTGTTTTCGGCTTGCTCAAGAGAGAGGTCATAAAGCTAAGACTACTAAATTGATGGTCGGTGGGATTGGTTCGACATGAGGTTCAGCTCAAGAGAGTGAACCCTAGTCTCATTCCCACACACTCAGCTCGAGAGAGTGAGTGGGCTAAGGTGGAGGCTGCTCTTCATGCGGCAAGTGGGTGTCCGAGAGGAACCCATTTGATTCGGGGTAAGTTGCTCGATAGAGAATTTATCCCCACTATAGTCTAGCCTAGTCACAAATATTCAACAGATTTATTGTTAAAAGCATGTACCTAATAGTTTAGTTTTTTCGTATTTCTATCACATCCCAAGAACCCCATCTCATTGATTAGTACTCTTTGCATATTTTTGCTAGTTTTACTTACTAGTGACAAACCCCCAATTGTTAATTGACACTTGCGTCACCCCTTGTTGATTCACAATGTTTTTAATCGATAATATCTTTAGCTATGACAAATTAGAACTAAATTTTATTTTTCTATTAATTCTCAAGCCCACTCCCTTGGGACTCGACCCCAACCCTTGGTTGGGTTACTTTACTATTGTACGATCGTAGACACTTGTATCGGAAGTTGTGTCTTGATTACGCAAACATCAAGCATCCTCAAGTTCTGTAACTTTGGGCGATCCAACACTGCATAGCGGAACCGTTTGGCTACTCACCGACTGCTCCTTTCTGTTGCCGACTTGATTTTCTCCTTTAGGGCTTGGCACACTGGAACTTTAGGCGAGGAAATAGCCACTCGGCAATTCGCCAATGGATTAGGCAATCAACATGCCTTCATTTCTTCGTTCTTTCAGCTGCCTTGTTCCTTTTTGCTCGTTAGTGTCCATACTTTGTTCCTCAATCCAAATACCTGGAAAACAAGGATTTAACATCAGTTATTGGCACAAAATAAGCATTTGAGGACACTAAATCTTTCCAGATAAAACCCTAAATGAGTCCAAATCATGGACTCATCAACACCCCCAACTTAAACTTTTGCTTATCCTCAAGTAAAACTCAAGTTCAGCAGCTCAAAAAGGATGTCTCAAATAGTGGTACACAAGACTCAATCATGAATGCATACAAAAAGACTCAACCTACTCATGCAATGATCAATTGTGCACTCAAAGATTCAAGTTGTGACTCACCATTATCAAAGATTCTCAAGTTCACAATACTTGCTTCAAATGCAAGTTCAAGCTCAACAAAGGTACTCCAATGCCCTTGCACAAAGAATGATTCCATATTCACATACAATGGTTCAACAACTTATAGCTCCGAAATCACAATCAATACTCACACCTCAGAAAGATAAACACAATGCGTGACTTCATCCATAGGTTTGCCTTTATTTTCCAACCAACAATTCTTTTGGCTCACTCAAGATTAAAAAGGTCTTTTCACGGCTTGTAACGGGGCTGAGTGCAAATGTGTGGTCATTTAGGCTTAATGGCTATAATCATCATGAAATGTGGTATGAATAACACTTTCTTTCTCTTTTTCATCATTCTCATTTATGCTCAAAAGTCACCCCATTATTCATCTTCCATGGACTGTTGGTCACCCCATTTCTTTTTGCATTTTCACAGCTTTATTCCACAACTTTTTCATTCTTTTGCTTTTTCATTCTTTTTTTCTTTTTTTCTTTTTTTTTTTGTACGGAGGGGTTCCATATTTCTCAAAACCATGGGTCAAAGGGGACTTCTTTGCATTTCTTGATTTACCTTCTCTTTTCACTACACCCCCAACTTAGGCTTTTGGCCAAAGTTGGCTATTCAAGCAAACCACAAATCATGAGGATTATGGGTAATGGTTAAAGAAAGGTCACAATTTCATCAAGTTTCTTCCAAGCAAAGGGTTAAGGCTAGAAAGTTGTTCAAACGAAGTTCATACACTCACAAGGTATGCCAAAAAAGAGGTATAATGTCAAATTGTTTCACACTCTTCAAAGTTGCCTAAGATCATCTCAAGAGCTTGCATCACTTAGTCAACTGGACCAATGGGGCAAATTCTTGGTGTCATCACACATGGTTCACGGTAAGCTCATCACACAAGGCATTGACACCAATGTCAAACAAGACTCCATACTTTCGCTAGTGTGCAATGTTCATCACAAGAGACTCAATTTGAAGTTCACATATTGCCTATGCAACTTCATTTGGCCTCATCGTAGCCACACATTCATTTTTGTTTGATTATGAGCACTATTCAAGTCATCGGTATTGATCAAGACCGATACTCAATTTTGCAAGAGAACAACAACATTCAAACACAAACAAGAGGTGGCACAATTTTTTTACGAAAGGGTCCAAAAATCATTTACAATTAAAACAAAGAGCCACAAGCTGAAACATCCACAAAATACAGTATTAACACAATTTATAGCTCAAAAACCCAAATATATAGACAGAACAATAGTCACAAAAGGTGGGCCTCACCCCACCACAAACAAAAGCTATTTGCCCTCAAATGCAAGCAATAAAATATCCAAAAGTCAATAAAAATAAGATAGTGAGGGAGGTAAAGAGGGATCCTGTCTAAGCAGTTGCTCCATTTGTCTGGCATCAGTGCCCGGTGTAGTACGCTGATCCTGGGCATCAGTGCTCGTAGTCAACTTAGAAGTAATACCAACTCCAGTAGGTCCTGCCCTGGACGTCTCTGTCAGTGATGTCTAAATCACCGACTGTACAATAGTCTCCTCAAGATCTGGTAGGTCTCCATATATACTCTCTTCTCTCACCTCGATTTGCTCCTCGTTGGTCTCTGTCTCTGACTCTTCAGTTGTTGTGCCATCCCTATATACATCTCTGGTGGTAGTCGGAGGAATCTCAGAAGTCTCTGGGGCATCAACATCATCAACGGCCTCCAGTAATGAAGTGAAGTCAGTAGACTTTAGATAGTCCACGTCCTTCCTCAGATTCGCAACTTCGGCTTTCAAAGCCGTAACCTCGGAAGACCCCCCTGTCTACTCTCACAGACCGTGACTCTCACAGTCAAATCATCAACGGAAGCCCGAAGAGGGGTCAGTGCAGCTAAAATGGCAGCCTCAATCATCCATGGCACATCAGCCTCCAATTTAGTTGCCCTCACATCAGCCGAATGGGCTAAGTGTCCCATCTTCAGGAGCATGGCCTGAGTGATCTTGGGTGGCTAGGCTAAGGGAGAAGCACCTGGAGCCTAGGAAGAAGATGTAGGAGCAGGTGTACCTGAAGGACCGGAGGCCAGAGTAGGCAAATATGCCTCTACAGGTCCACCTCCGGGGATGTATCCACCAGAGCTGCTCTCTTCCTGTCGGACACCAATAACGTGCATCAACACTAAAGTCCCTCTTCTCGATCGGGACTCTTGCCTCTATCCACCTCGGGGTGGTGTTGAGATGAGGGGCGCCAGCTAACCCTTGAGTTCATCTAATGATGCGGTAGTGGTAGCCAGGTTGGGGTAGTCAAAGTCATACCCCCTGTCAAGTACAGTATTAATGTACTCACTACTGCACTTGACTTCCTTTACCCGGACTATGACCGACTTAACCGGTCTGAATTCGCTGGCCTTTTTCTTCCCCTTTGGCACCATCTCTCCATATGATGTATAGAACTCCCGAACCCATATAGGTATGTACGGGCCTCGAGGCCTGGTGAACTGTTCAAAATGGTGGAACTAGAAGGTGTCCCTCACCCCAGAGTATCTGCCCTTTAAGCCCTCTGTCGAAAGCTGCTTCTACTCAAGAATCGTTCGCAACCCATCGACTTTCAATCTATTAATTAGTCATAGAGGAGGAACCACTGGTGGTACAACAGCTACAGGAGGTGCCGGAGCTGGCACTGAATCTGTTGGGTGGAAGTTGAAGGGACTCTAGCTGAATCAGGGTGAGATCTTGTACGGATCTCAGCCCTCCGAGACTATAATGACTGGTCATCTTCAGGCTCAGATAAAGCAGCCGGGGAGTCAGTAGCCACTCTTTCAGATGTGGGCCTCTTGCCTTTGCTCTGACCACCCGTTAGAGGCTCTGTTCTTCCCTTTTACGGAGGATTCGCTCCCCGTTCATTTATCACAATACCCCATGCTCTTTTGTGATGTGGCATGTCAATGTTTGTCCTTGTCATATCCGCAAAACATCAGGAAAAGTTAGAAGTAATACAAGCAAAGTACAGAAGAAAAGAGTTGCAGAAAGACTCGCCGAACCTGTAGGCCAGTCGCCGAATCTCTTTGGCGAGCCAGATCGAGTTCGCTGAAAGGATTGGCTAACAAATTTCTTAGACCAATGGCATGTCGATGATGGGAAGGGCCTTTCGGCGAATTATCGACAGCATTCGGCAAGCATGGCTTAGCCCGCCGAAAGTTACAGTGCAATTAAGGATTAAAGGCGTCGACAAAGGGCGATCAAGGAAGACCTTCGGTGAACTCAGACTTCTCACCGAAAGTTACAAAACCTTCTTCAAGATAAAGCATGAAAATAAAGGCGATAAGGGGAATTTTGGTGAACCACTGAGTGGTTCGGCGAGCTCGACCCAGCTCGCCAAACGACTCAACGTACCTACTTTCAACCCAACATCCCAAATTCAATCCCGCAGCCTCCTAAAACAAAATCAAAACATGCACTATCACAATTAAACTAAGACCCATTATAACCATGCCCCGGGATACTTAGACTTCTCCCGATTTGGCCAAATTTGGCCATTTGACAACTTTTTCCCTTAAGAATGACATCAACCGTTCTATCATTGGGCAAAGTACGTCATTTAGCACAAATGCGGGTTACTTAGACTTCACCCGACTAGACCCAACAAAATGCAAGCACAACCCCACAATTTTAATCAATTTTAAGGCACGACAATTTTGAGAATTAACATTAAAGGCATTAAAGGCACATTATTCAAATTAAAACAAGCACACACATCTATAATTACGATAAGAGAGGCCCAACACACATCACTAAGATAAAAATCACTGCAAATGAGTAGAAATTGCTAAAAATGAATTCGGAGTTTGGAAAACCAACCTTTGATGCTGAATAAATACTTTGAAATGCTAGGTGACAAAGTAATCCAACTCCGAACACAAATCCGACGACTAAATTATGATAAAAATGCGGGGAAGTATAGAAACTATAGTGCAGGTGTGAGTTTGGGAAGTTCAAAAGTGAGGGAAAGTGAATGAGGTTGAAAGTTTAAACCTTTGGTTTTTAAAAACCGTCCAGATCTCGCCCATTCAGCGATATAAGTTTTTCTCGCCGACCCACTCGGTGAAACACCGAGTGGGCACTTACCTCGTTGATTTTTACAGGACCTCCAGTTAATGTGAGGGTCCAAACGACGGACTAAGTCGTGATCGCCGACCTGGTCGGCGAATCGCCAATCAGCTCCTGGGCTCGGTCGAGTATTACAGACTCCAATTTAAAAATGACTTCAGTCCAACGGCGGTCCAAGTCGGGCTCGCCAACCTCTTCGTGAGTCACCGACTGGACTTTTAGCTCGCCAACCTGAACTTTTCAAACACCTTCCACACTTTGACCTGCACAATCAACACACCATTATTTTAAAAACAAAAATAAAGCGATACAACCTTGGGTTGCCTCCCAAGAAGCGCCTTAGTTAACGTTGTGGCACGACGCAAGTCCCCACTTAGATTCCATTAGTGGGGTTTGCCTCATTTTCATAAGGTAATCCCTCTTCTAGCTCTGGGTAGAGACAAGATAACACTTGGTCCATTTGGGACTCTAGTAGATAAATGAACATGGAATGAGAGCTTGTCATCTGATTTAGCATCAAGACATTCTCTCTTATCTCCTCCAACACTCTGTCATGCTCTTCGACTTTGTGTAAACTGAGTAAGAGGACCTTTTCAATTTTCCCACCCTCTTGCTTCTTCATCCTTCGATGCTCGTGAGGTGGGATGTACTTGTCCTTCCTTTCGGACACTGATTCCAGTTCCTTGACCTTTTTGGCCAAGATATCTAGCTGATCCAACAATGTCGTCAAGTGCTTGTCCATTTCTGCCTCCTTGTTGGTCTTGTCTACACAATCAAGGAGTTGGGCAGTTGTTTCATAGGTATGTCCAACAAACAACCCAAAGAGAGTTGGTCTACCACTATTCTATTTTTGGGGCCAAGATCTATGTAGAAGCATTCCAGAAGCATATTATCTGGAATACCATGAGTTTGGCACTGTTATAATAGGTCCTTAAATCTTTGCCACAACTTATAAATGGTATCACCCTCCAATTGCTTGAAGTCTAGGATGTCATACCTGAGACTCATCAATCTTAAGGAAGGGTGAACCATTTGGCCCCTGTTGCTACCAGATAAGCTCAATTTCTCTGCTCAACAAGCAACACGAAAACCAAAACTGAAAATGAGTAGATTCAACTATAACTAACAAGAACAAAATACAACTTAGCTAAAGATTCACAACCTACACCACTCCCCGGCAGCGGCGCCATTTTGATTAATAGTGTTTCAAAGATACTTCATCCAATACTAAGCGTCAACGACCGTTAGTTAGTAATATAACCCAACTAAATGAGTTGGGGTCGAATCCCACAGGTAATGGTACGTGTTTGAAAATCAAGAGCAAAGTATGAATATGTTCAAATTAATCATAGGAATAGATATTTACGAATAAAACCATAATTCAAATTAGGGGGTGACACGAATGTCAAATAACAAGGGGGTTTTGGTTGTAATTATCAGCTACAACAACAACAACAAATAACACGAATTAACAAGTAATGAGACGGGTTCTTGGGATGTGATTGGATTATAGACTAAGGTAGCCAAATGGGTGATTCCAACTAAAAGTAAATAGCTGAAAATCAGAGCTAGACTTTAGTGGGGATAAATTTTCTCTCGAACAATTTACCCCGAATCAAGTTGGTTTCTCTCAAACACCAACAAGCAGCAATTAAGAACATCCTACGCTTTAGTCCTTTCACTCTCTCGAGCTGAATATGTGGAAAAGGGTTTAAGATTTAGTCTCTCGAGCTGAACCCATGACAACCCAATACCCACAGACCATCAATTCAGTAATCTTAGTTTCAAAACCTCTCTCTCGAGCGAGCCAAAAACACGAAGGTAGAGTTGCATTTACAACTACAACCCTTTAAATAACACCACAATTACTGAATGAAATCACTTCTAAACAACATTTAAACTATTAATTAGCAATACCCATAAGCTAAATCAACCCATAATCACATAATCACACCCCAAGAATTGGGGTTTTAACTAGACATCATAAAAAGATAGAAATCGTTACCAAATTGTGTTCCCATCAACTGGGTACGATTAATTTCGTCTCTACAAAAGTCCAAGTTGAAGAATCTTAAAGACCCACTTCTAATTTCTCAAAAATGGAAAACTTCAATTCTTCAAAGCTAAGGAAAATATTGTCTCAATTCTCTCAGTCCAAACTAAAAAATTACTTAATGAATGTTCAGAATAAAATTTGATACTAAACTAAATATTCAAAAATGTATTTATAGTCGCCAAAAATATGTTGCGAAAGGCCATTCGGTAAGTCGAGATCGCCGATCAACTTGGCGATCCGCCCTTTGGTCAGTTCCATCACCTTTTTTCTTTAGCCTTCAACATTCTCAAGTTCTGAAACTTTAGGCGATCCAACACTACATCGCGGAATCGTTCGGTGACTCGCCGACTGCTCCTTTCTCTTGCCGACTTGATTTTCTCCTTCAGGGCTTGGCACACTGGAACTTTAGGTGAGGTAATAGCCACTCGGCGATTCGCCCAATCGATTAGGCGATCAACAAGCCTTCATTTCTTTGTTCTTTCATCTACCTTGTTCCTTTATGCTCATTAGTGTCCATACTTTGTTCCTCAATCCAAATACCTGGGAAACAAGGATCTTACATCAGTTATTGGCATAAAATAAGCATTTGCGGACACTAAATCTATCCAGATAAAGCCCTAAATGAGTCTAAATCGTGGACTCATCAAAGGCATGCTCTTTCTCCTCCAGCCTGAGTAAGACGAAGCCCCTCTCATAACAAAACTTGTTGTTTCGAAAGTCATGAAATCTCTCTCGACTAGCAGCATCGAGAAATTAGACAAAAGGCAAATTTTCCTCATTTATACCTTCCATTAGATAAGCCTGTAGGTTAAGAAAGATTTACGTTAGAACGCAATGGAAATAGACAGTGTAAGGTTGGAAGGGGAAAGAGAAATTTCTGAGTTAAGGGACCAAACCACTGTTTCCCCAGGACCCGACACAACGGCCAAAATCCCGCCAGAGCGGGATTATGGAAGCCGCCACAACGGGATGTAGGTTGCCAGAGCTGCTTTCATTTGGGACAAACTCCAGGCGCGATCATGGCACCTCTTCATCCCAAAATCCTTGTTTTGACAAATTTGAGCAAATCAGAGTATATTAACTACCCTAGAACCTAAATATGCTATTAATTCGGCAAAATAACCCCTAAATACCCCCCAAATTCGAGTTTTAAATGAAGAGACTTTTCAACTTCTCCCAACCATTTTGGTATCGATTTAACTATATTTTTACAAAATCCTTAAGCCCAGGACATTGTGGAGACGTTGGGGACGTAATGGAAGTATCCATGCTAGGTTTTTCCTAGCAAATCAAGCAACCTATTTTCACAATTTTGAAAACTACCCCAAGGATATTCTGATCAATCATTTATCATCACACATTCGTAGTTAAGTAAGTATTGAAGTAAAGAGAGTAAAAAGCATGAATATTACCTTGATTATAACGTTCAGAGCAGGCGATTCGAGAGGATTTTAGGAGAGATTGAGTAAGGGAAAAGGGAGAAATGAGGAAACCATTCCTCATTCCCCCTATACTGTTTTCTGATCTCTCGCTTTAGCTGGAGTATCGTTGCCACAGCGGCCTCGCCTCAGCAGCAGGGCTACCCCCCTGGGGTCAGGCTATGCAAAGTTGGACGCGATCATTTCTTCATGTGTTGCCTTAAATACCTAACCGACCCCTTTGAGTATAGCATCTTTTATGTTTGACTTGGGAGAGTCACCACCTGTAGTGGTTTCCGTAATGGACCAATGCTTTAGTTTAGAATTAAGCCGAAATAGGGCGTGTGATGATCTGTGCACTAATCGTTCGGGGATGAATGAGGGGTAAATTGGTATATATTGTAACGATCCAAACTGTCGTTATTTAGGAAAAGAAAAAAATTGGAAAATATCTGGGCCACTGTCCCGCCAGGGTGGGCCAGATGCTGCTAGGGCGGTGGCGCCACAGCGGGGTAAGCTGGCACCAGAATGGGAAATCTTATTTTCTCCTTCTTCCTAAAATACCTAATTTAGATGTAAACCACCCTAGAAACCCCCAAAAAGCTACTCTAAGCTTGGGAAGGAGAAGGAGATTTCTAGACCATGTGAGCAAACCATGGAATCTGGTGTCATGTCCCACACCGAAAAGAGTTGGTCTACTTGCCTAAGGCAGAACCGGTAACATTTAGCTTAGGTGGATCCACTAGCTAATAACCTATGAGGGCACATAGTTATGGTAAAAGGAAGGTGGTCATAGAAACCCGTCCTAACATGGGGAGAGCTTCCACTTTACAATATCCACTCGATGCTAATCTTTACATTCCCAAAGAGTAGTTCATTCTCATTAACATTATTACACATGAGAGGGCTACCACCATTAGGTCTACCGAGTCAAGGTAAATTATTAAACACATGAAAGGGCTACCACCATTAGGTCTACCAATTCAAGGTTCATCATTATAGTAGTTCATAGACTCATCATGCAAGGGCTACCACCATTAGGTCTACCGATTCATGACGAAGCCTTAGAATACTTCATTAATCATTTATGAAAGGGCTACCACCATTAGGTCTACTGATTCCAGGTACATTATTAAACACATGAAAGGGCTACCACCATTAGGTCTACCGATTCAATGTTCATTAAGTCAAGATATTTTAGTTTCTCAAAAAAAGGATGCCCTAAGCCTACCAATTCAAGGTACATCAATCAAGATCACTTTCAATTACACAAGAGGAGGATGCCCTAAGCCTACCAATTCAAGGTATAACATTACATGAAGAAACCTTTCACAACATGTCATCATCATTCACAAGTGTATTATTGAGAATAGCCTTTCAATAATATCACAATTGCATTGTAGTCATGATCGCATTACTTTCATTGAAATCACAAAGCATATATATAAGCATCATGATTATACATCAATCTTCATAATTTGCCCTTCAAGGTCATAAATCATAGTTCACCAACACACCTAGAACTATGACAATTTAGGCATGAATAATGACATAATTATAGTAACTAAACCATTACAAGAACAATTGCATTGCATTCATCTTACTACAATTCACCCACATCACATAGTCATAAATTAGGGTTATGGGGAAAATCATGGATTCATGGGGGATTTTATCTTAAAACCACCCTAAAACAGCAATTCAATCTTAATATGTGATAATCAAAACATTGAAAACGATTTTGAGAAAGAATCCATGACCTAGAATGAAAACCCTTAGTTTTGGAGAATTTCAAACTTTGAAATTGAATGTTTGAGGACTTCATGGATGAAAAGTTAACCATGAATCAAAACTACCATACCTTAGTTGGAGACTGCTCACGAATTTAGGTGGAAAAGATGAGTCCTTGAGCCCTAGACTTATATTTCTTCTTCTTCTTCAATGGAGGTTTTAGAGAGAGAACTTTTTGAGAGGGAAGTTGGTTATGATTTGAGCTTTGGGAATTATGAAGTAAATAGGTTAGTTAATGTTTTAAAAATACTTATATAGGTCTAAATAATCTATATAAACTGACTTCACCTCAAACTAACCTCAAAAGGAATTTACCAACTTACCCTCCACTTGACCGAGATTGGGCAGCAGGTGTAGGAATGACACACGCCCCATGACCCAGGACTGTGGGTGCATCTACGCCTCGTCCTACAGGTCGTGGGTGAGTGGTCTGCAACTCACTTTTACAGGCCTTGACCCACGAGCTAGACCCACGTGGTGTGGATGGACCTACGCCCCGTAGGTCTCATCCGTAGCTCACATTTTTGGGCAGATTTGGGGAGCTTTGGTGTTTAGGCTTTAGGGTCCTCCTCAAGGACCCTTGGTTGGTCCTTGGGGGTTTGTACCTTGACGTTTAACCCCTAAACCCCTCAACCTAAGCTTGGGAAACTATTTTACACTTCTAAACCCCGCATCAAACTTAAAAACTCACACGTAAGGCTCTAGTTTCACCTACTAGTTTTTCCTAGGCGTAACATTATCTCCTCCTTGGGAACATTCATCCTCGAATGACACTTTAAACACCTTACGAAATTAAAGACTCAAGACTAGCAGCACATCATGCATGAAACATCATAACAATGCACAAAACAATGAGGAAACATCAACTCCATCTCAAACATACTCAATTGAAACGACCCCAAAAATGCCCGAAAATGTGTTTCGGAAACACCTATAATTGTAATTTCCATATATCTCAAAATCCGTGCATAATTTCGGAAATTCGACTTCATATTCTTATTCAGGGGGTCAAATTGAGTGGGAAATGGGTCTAA
>JAJOOR010022944.1:0-11977 GCA_036250505.1 Solanum acaule | reverse complement strand
TGTCTATAAATAGGATCTCAATGTAATAATGTAGATACATAATTCAATTATATTCTTTTCCAATATTTCTCACATGGTATCAAAGCTTTTGCGATCCTGGTAGAGTATCGCTGCCAGCGGGTGGTTGTGACCCATAAATGCCGCCCGTCTGACTAATGGTTATGTTAATAAAAGTAGGACCAATGATATATGCATGAACCCATCTTACCGTAAATTTCTCTTACCCACAAAGGTAGCGGTAAAGTATGCGTACATCTTACCGTCTCGTGACCCCACTTGTGGGATTACACTGGGTATGTTGTTGTAGGATTTTTTTCCCATTAGAGGTAACGAGAACAATTTTAGAACAAATTGCTACCTGTGCATAGATCATGTATAAATGGAAATTCTATTGATAAGATGCTTTCTGCCTAGATTCATGTTTCTATTCTATACTGCAGTTGCTTTACTAGAATCTAATTAGCTACTTGTGGTTTGAAATCACAACTTAAATCTAGTAAAATATAGTTTTAGGATTCATAGACTAGATCAAAGGTACTACCCCCTCCTGTCCAACTTATTTAACACTTCAGTATTTTGAAACGTCTCAAATTGTTTTGACACCATTTTACTAACAATATTACTCACACAACTTCCCTATCTTACTAGAATTCAGATTCATTTAGTTATTCAAATTTTGAACTTCAATATTATGTTTTCTCTATCAAACTAACTTTTCAACTACTACTTTTATATTTTCTTCCTCTACCACTAGCATAATAGATAAATCAGCGTAAAATTTTAAACTTCATGCGCTGTTAAATACCCATTATATAATTTTAAACTTCACGCGCTGTTAAATACCCGTTATATAATTTTAAACTTCACGTGCTGTTAAATACCTGTTATATAAAATGAAACAATGGAATATTTGATTTTAAAAATGCGAAACATTGGTACAAAATTTGGCGATGTACACCTATTTGAACTCTTTTAAGTGAACTTTGTTGAATAAAATGTAATAATACCGGGGCAGTGTCATGAATAAAGGACGAAGACTACAATTTAAGAGAACAACTTGTGTAACACATGGAAAAGAACAACCTTTCCATTTTATGGTAGAGTCAACTTGCTTTGAACGAATTTCTTGATTTAAACTTGAGAGCCAGATAGAGGATAAGAGAGAGTGTATTATATATGGTGATATTATTGGATGTCACTCGGGCTATTACTTATCAAAGAGGAAAAATGAAAGTTATATTGGTTATGCTAAATCCAAATGCACTATGTTACAAAGTTACCAGCCTCAAAAAAAAAAAAGTGCACTATATTACAATTTACAAAGCACGTTTCAAATAGTTATGTTTTTGCTAGAAAGAAAACCTATGCACCTATTTTTTGTAAAAGTAGCTTTTTGCGTAACTAACTAACAGTGACTGTTTGGATTAACTAGATAGCTTAGAGGCTCAAGCCTTTGTATTAGTATATATTAAAAGTGAATATTTTGTTACTTCTATGTTACTGTTTATCAAAAAAATGTTTTGTTACTTCTATTCTCTGACTTTTCTGTCTCTAGTATCCTTGTCAAACAAATTTCATCTATAGCTAACAGAAAATTACTTTGATGTATCAAGGTCTCGGAAGCCGGAGAAAATTTCAGTGTTGGACAAAGACAGCTTTTAAGTCTTGCTAGAGCATTGCTTCGCCGGTCAAAGATTCTTGTTCTTGATGAAGCAACTGCTGCTGTTGATGTTAGAACTGATGCTCTTATTCAGAAAACAATACGCGAAGAATTTAAGTCGTGCACCATGCTCATTATTGCTCACCGTTTGAACACTATCATAGACTGTGACAGAATTCTTCTGCTTGATTCTGGTCAGGTAGAGTGCTTGCCTCTAGCCCCCTGGTCATGTGACTCACTGTAATAACAGGTCATGCTGGATTGCACATCTGCGGATCCTCTTGTGGACTCTAAATATACTAAAGAGGAATTGAATTTTTCTTTTTGTTCCTTTTTTTATGTGGGTTATTTTAATCTACCTGTTGTGTGTCTCGTTTCAGGTACTTGAATATGATACTCCAGAAGTATTGTTAGAAAAGGAGGGAAGTGCTTTTTCTAGGATGGTTCAGAGTACAGGAGCTGCAAATGCTGAATACTTACGAAGCTTAGTCATAGGAGGGGGAGATGGAAACAGTGTAGCGAAGGATAAACAGCTAGATGGGAAAAGGAGGTGGCTTGCCTCTACACGTTGGAGTGCTGCAGCACAGTATGCAATAGCTTTTACACTTTCTTCATCCCAAAATGACCTTGTGAATTCAGAAATAGTGGACGAGGATAATATCCTGAAGAAAACAAAGAATGCTGTAATCACTCTGCAGGGAGTATTAGAGGGTAAGCACGACAAAGAAATCGAAGAGACCCTGGATCAGTACCAGGTTTCCAGAGACAGATGGTGGTCTTCATTTTACAGGATGGTTGAAGGTAAAGACTAATCCAAATTAACGTAGTCAAAAGCAAAAATATTGCTTTCATAGTCATCTTCTTTGAGAACCGTTATGCCATTATAGACCGTATTGATGAACAAGATCTAGACAGACTGGTTGACTGACACATGTGCTCTGTCTAACAAAGAAATAGGATGTACATAGATAAAATGATCAACTTTACCCACTTTTCTTTGCCACCATTTTTTTAAATTTGTCTTTAGACATCCAATAATTGAAATCTACTGGATTGACTAATCTGGATCCACGTCAGTTAGGGCTCACTAGAGGAGGTAGAGTGCTCCCAACCAAGAGTTTCTATATTTCTAGTGCTCAAACTTGAAACGTTTGGTTAAGAATGTCAGGGTTGAGCCCATCAAGTTAGCCTGGAACCCTAGAACTTTCAATAGAGTATAGATTTATATCTGAAAACCTATTAAAATCTCGACAAATGTTAAAATCGAACCCATAATTTTTGACAGTACAATTAATTTAGTGCAAGGTTGAACTGATTAAGTTAGCCTGGATCTGCCTCTGCTGGCTCTTTAAGGAGGCAGTGCTGTTAGTATACAGATCCCATGTTGTAATGATTGATCAAATATATACGTTATATTTATGCTTCTTGGATTTTTACATTCTTCAGGTCTCTCGGTGATGAGCAAGCTGACTCGCAAGAGATTTCATCCAGAATATCGTCCAGAAGATCCTAACATTGAAGAAAGAACAATTCACTGGGATCGCGCTGAGATGTAGAAGCCTTCCAGTCTGTAGCAGATTATGGAATGGTAGGTTTTCATGATTCATGGATAATTTTTTTGCCCTTTTAACACAGTTGTAACATTGATATTTTATCCCATAAAATTTTATAGCTATGCCTCTTCTGAAGATGATGAGGATCAGATTTTGATTGTAAAATTTAAAGGAGAAATGTGATTGTGAATGCAACTATCACAGATCACTAAAATGGCTTAAGAGTGGCTTTTTGTTATAAGAGATTTCTTGGTTCTGTGATGCATTGCTAAAACAATTTATTTTTGGATACTATTATATCTTTACTATCTTTCTTGAGTCGGAGTGTATCGGAAACAATCTTTTAGGTAAGATCTATGTACACTCTATTACCCTAGAACCTCACTTTTTGGATTGCACTAGATATGTTTTTATTGTTTACGTCGTATCATATGTTACTATTTGCGTGAATTGACAAACAGATCAAGAAATGGTGCAAATCAGTGATGGTGTATGTTAATTTCATACCTATGCTTTCTATAGATTGTTATTAATTGCACAATATATCCTTAATTAGAGGAAACAAATTCTTAATTAGAGTTTAATATGTGGGAAATTTGAAAAGGGGGTATTTCACTTTTAGTAGGAAATAGTATTTTGCAATTATTATTTTTTAGAATAAAGTGCTTACCAAAATTATTTTTTAGTTGATCCACTGCAACTAAGACATTTTGTTATGTACATTATACATATATACACACAACATATACATTTATAATATAAACAAGTCTCAATTATTTAGTATTCACATATGTATTAATACAACATCTCAAATCTCAAACAGAAACTAGATAATGTGTACAATCAAGAAAAATATGCTTGGCAGCAAAGCTCTTACCTATTACTCCCTCCACTTCAATCTGTTTGTCCTACTTCCCTTTATTAGTATGTTTCAAAAAAAATATTTTGTTTAAACCACAAGGTTAAAGTACATATTTTTTTACAAATTCCACATCTTTAATTTTAAACCACAAGATTCAAAAATATTTTTTTGAACTTCTTACGCTCCGTATCAAATCAAAATAGAACAATCAAATTGAAATGGAGAGAGTACTGTGATGATTAAACACCTTAACTACTTCAACAAAGTTAACCACTTTTTACACAAATTTAATTCTTGCACACATGGATGAATCTAAAAGACTACATGAATCTACATGAATTGCTTATGAAATGGAATTCCTCCTATTTCTTGAAGATGTACAAGATGACTTCATTTCTCCTTGAATAATCCTTAAAGTTGGACTTTGAGAACTACCAGATGTCTCAGAGCTCCGATTTTCGCCATTACTAGACACCTTACCAATAAACAGCTTGTCAAATATTCTCCTTGATCTTGATGGCATCAACTGTGGTCCACTACTTCTGTTCTTGCTTCCTTTCTTTACCAACTTCATGTTCTTCTGTGGATCTTCACCTTTTATCTTTATTTCACTTGATGGCTTCGATACATTCTGCTTCTCTGGTAATGTTTTCTGCCAATGTTCCTTTTCAGTCATCCTAGTGAAATCTACAGCATCAGTATTTCTGTGATTTAAGGTCTGAACTGCAGCAGCTGCTCTAATTTGTTCAAAGAACAGGACTTGAACGACTGTCCGGAGAGGCAGACGTTCGTTTTGTGCAGCATGCATAGATGCATCCATTGTTAATTTCCTGACATCCATGAGACTACATAAATGTTTTTTCTCAGCTTTTGTCAAGCTTGAGTGTTCCTGCAGTGAAGACGAACAGTTAATATATTTTAAGACAATAAGCTTTTAAATGGAGCAAAAACAAACCATGAGGAATCATATAGTTGATCTCAATTTGCTTGAGAGGGTGGAGGTACGCAGCCTACCCCACCTTGTGAAGGTAGAGAGGTTGTTCTCGATAGACCCTCAACATAAGTGAAGCATATAGAATATAATGGAGAAAAGAATAGTAGCAACCACAAATAATACGATAAACAAAGCAAAGAAAACAACATGTAGGGTCATATTCTCAATAAGAGAAACTAAACGGTGCTCGACTACCTACTAACTTAATCCTCAACCTCCATATCCTCCTATCTAGGGTCATGTTCTCAGTAATACTTCTTCGGCCTACCTTTACCTCTCCTAAAATCCTACATAGCCAACCTCACACCTCCTCACTAGGGCATCTATGCAGGTCTGATATATGGGATTGAAGCATGGTAACACAAAGAGGTGTTGTTTAGGTTCAATTGAATGGTATATATCTACTGAAGACTTGGACGGCCACATTAAAATTAAGGACTTGCAGAACTTATGATATAAAAGGAAAAAGTAAATAAGGAACCTGCAGATAGATATCGATTGCCTCATATAATGCATCATGGATTGGTCTTGCTGAGTCTGGAATTGATTGCAACAGTTCAATGAAAATAGAGAGACTGACGTTTGGATCACGAGCAATTTCTGCAAGATAACCATCAATTAATTTACCGACTTTCAACCATGATGCATGCCCCAAGATGAAATCATTGGTGCTCTTCGGGGGAATGTTCTTATCCCTACTACTTCTTTCACGAGCCATGAATCGATTCACAAGGCACTTCACTAGTTCAACATCATAAACAGTAGTTTGGGGAGACCTTGCTGGAATCAAAAGATCATTGACGGAAGCCTCATCCAGCTTTAAGCTGATACCTTTTACAAGTTCATCCCTTGATGAATCATCTGCTCCCACAAGAATAGCGACTTTCAGTAACTTAAGCAAGAAACTACACGAACAAGTAACACCTTTGTCAGAAGGCAATAAGCAGATTATAGTTTCTAACAACGACTTGTTCCTTATGCTGTGAGCTTCAGATACCAAAGCCTCAATAGAATCAGGCAGCCATCTCATTGCATAAGTTCTTAGTGCCTCGCCAATAACACTACCATTCATTCTTCCTTTGGATTTAACAGCAACCATAACTCGTTTGTAAAGATCTATCTCAAGTTCACATATATCTTCTACCCACCAATCCTTGGGCACGGATTCAAGTTTTCCAGGGAATTTCATCCCAACTTCTGTGATCTTATCTGAGACTGCCACTTTTCTGTTGTACGTGTAGGACCATGTAATACTCGAAGGATCCATTGACGTTTTGGATGCAATAGAATCTATACATCTACCTACCACCTTCAGATCTTCAGACCATGGTTGAAGAGACTTGGTGGTTTGTAGAACAATAATTGAATCTTTCCAGCTGCGGAAAACACTAGAATTGAGGAATACCTCAATTTTGAAGATAAGGTTTCCTCGGTCAACTTCTTCCGTCATCTCAAGGTACTCAGCTGCACAACGTGCAGCAACAACATTGTATGGATTGAGGGTCACTGTCATTCCATAGCAAAATTTGGCACAAATCTCGAAAGCTTTAGGTCCACCAGGAAAATCAACTAACTGAATTACATCAGAATTCTCTTCATTTGCTTTTGAAACAAGCTTTTGCAGCCTGTTGCTCATGGACAACAGAGGAAACTGGAAAACCAAAATCAGTATAAACTGTATATCAGATACTGATAAGACTCAGATGGGAAAGAAGTACATATAGTTCTCCACATGAGAGTAAAAGTAACAGTTAGCAACTAAAGACAAGCTGTTATCCATTTCCATTTTCATTTATAAATATTTGGAGATAGCGTACATTGCTATGTCGAGAACAACCTTGCAAACAAGTCTATCGGATGTGCGAAGAAAGATTTGGGAAATTTCAGAATTAACTTAGTCTAAAAGCCAGCTCACAAAGAAAGATGAATCTGGATAACATGGAAAATTCATCAAACTAGATTTGTTTTTCTTCTATACAGTAATTTAGTACCCACATACAATCTTTGTTCATTATACCTAGTTCGATCATTGAAAAACAGAAGCAATCAAGTTCTGTTTGTTTACTTTTCTAAACTCAAATGAATGTCGCTGAAGAACAACAAGAATAAAGTACTATTCGCTTAGTGAAATGTATCGGAAATTATAGCAATTTATCCTTTGCAAAAATGGTCAAGTTACCTTGTGAAGATAAAATATTACTTCACCAACAATGATGGTAACATCTGTTGCCAACTCAGACGACACGTACCTGCATCAATAGATCAAAAATCATTTCCTTACTTAATAATGTGATTAGAGTATAGCAAGTAACTCAAATATATAACATAATATTTGCCATAGACAAGGAAGAACAGAAAATAAAGTGTATGTAATCTCTCAGTGATACTTTATTTAGCTACTAATAGACTAATAATGTCCTCTTTTTTGGTTAAAATTTCCCTACTTATTATCTGTACGGCAAAAAAACATAAACAACAAAATAAAACTTTCCTGCCAGTAGTTAAGTACACAGGAAGTAAAATAAAATCTTTTTTTGAAGAGAAGAGTGAGAGATCCATGTGATAGACAGCTTTTCCTTCAACTTCTAAGTAATGTACAACTGAAGTTCCTTAAATATAAGTAGATGGTATTATTCTCATCATCATTTGCAAGTACCAGAACAATGTATATAAAATTAACTACACTTCAACCCCAGCATAAGTTAAAATAGAAAATACATTTAGCTTAAACTATAGTTCCACCAATGGTGAGTTGGAGACAAACTTAACAAACTTGAGTTTGTGTTTGGACAAAGAGTCGGAAACAAATAGATGAAACCTTCAAGGCTGACAAGAAGCAGAAAAGAGAAACAGAGCTAGCAAAATGGTTGTATGGAAACTAATAGTGCTTCTACTGTTAAACATTTACTTACGAAACGTAACTATGGAAATCCAAGTTCTAGCTGTGACCATGTTTCCATTCAATTTAACTTCTGTGCACTAACAATGTATAATTTTGTCACGACACCAGATTAAGGTTGACTTATAGCAAACAGGTAACTGTCTATAGTAATTTAGTAACATAAAAGATCAACTGAATAACTTGTTATAATCGGATAAAATGCATTGACAGTGTAAAACTCATTTACGCTGTCAGTTAACACAAGATAAATCCGTTTCCATTTTGATTTCAGTGTTTCGCCTAGTCAAGGGACAAGAATTTCCACCAACATAAACAGTTAAAAACTGAGAACTTTCACCTACCTAGCTATTCATGATATATGCTAGAAAAATTAACCTACATAGTCGTTCACCCAACTGATTAAACTAAAAATAGCCGGCAAATGTATAATATGTGTATAATCTATGTATACGGCTAGAAAAAGTAAACAATAAACCTATCCAACTATTTGTGTAAAGATCCTACGTCCCTTGTTTCACCATTTTTTTAATCAAAAGATAGTTCAGTCATTTATGTCAAATAGTAGGTAGAGTAATTGATGTTACAAGATGTAAACATAATTTAGATGATCAAATAATTGGAGATCAATGACCCCACTAAGGCCATTTTTCTATGAGTAGTAAATAATGGACCACCTACCAATCAAACGCAGAAAGTAGATTGACACCACTTTTTGAATGTCCTCATGCAAGCCACCATCAAAATTCTTTAAAGGTAACAAGAAACTCTAAAATAGGCACATAAAGGGGGACACCAAAACAAAAAATAAACAAAAATTGCCTGCTTTTTTCAAGATCAGAAATAGTAGTAGGATTATAAAATTAGAATCTTTGTACTCACAACTCTAACTTATTTATTAGAAAAACAAACAACAACATACTTGGTGTAGTCCCACGAAGTAGGGAACCTTACCCCTACCTCAGAGTTATCAAGGTTGTTTCCAATAGACCTCTCGACTCAAGAAAAAACAGTGCAAAACAGTCCAAGAAAAGAAGTAAAGGAAGTACAAGAAAGGACAGATAATAACAAAATAATACGATAATCAAGGTTCCAAGGAATCAACTTATAGTCACAGAAATCGAAGGACAAGAAATTACAGAAACAATACTACGACTACTAATATGAACGGACATCCAGACAATGTACTGCTTCTTAGAAAAATAAACTCCTTTTTTTAATAGCTGTCTCTATTTTTTGTAAAGCAATCTCCAAGATTGTTCTGTACATGTGCACAAGAAGTGGAAGACACACTGCATAAGCTAAGGTGCTCATATCCAAATAAGTGAAGAAAGATGGAAAGAAAAAAATAGTTTTTTTTTCTTTACAAAAATTAAAATAGGAAATTATAAATTTAAAAAATAGTATGGAAAAAGAATTACCTTCCTGTCATGCATAATACATACTCCATGTTCATGCTGCTAACATTTCTTAATAAAGGTTACTAATCACACTATTAATGAATAATTAAATAAATTTATTAGATGACCCTATGAGTAAATATTACTCCTACATTATAATTTGTTTGCCTGATTTTGACTTAAAACGGAGTAATGACTACTTTTTAATCTCATAGACAAAACTAAAAATACTTTAGAATATATCAAAATGTTCTTTAATCTCGTACTAAACCTGACCCCTCACCCGACTCCACTCGTGTAAATACACTGAGTAATACTCAGTAGTATGTTGTTGTTAAGAAGTTAAACTACAGAGAGGCAAAAAAGAGAAGAAAAAAAAGTGAGGACTGTACTTTTTTCAAAGTAGATGTCCTGCAAATTGTATGGAGAAGAAGAAGTGGACATACATACAACAAACATGACAAAATTAAAGAAAAATTCAAATAAAACAAGAAAATAACAGTAAACCATTTAACATACCTTATACTTTTTCCTTGATCTTGAAATGTATCTGGTTTTGATCCCAATTTCATGAACTTCATCTCTATTTTTTTTTTCCTCAAGAAAAACCAAAATCTCTGCTTAAAAACTCCAACTTTTAGTACAATACAACAGTACACAATCACACAACTGAAAACTAACCCAAAAAAACCAAAATCTCTGCTTAAAAACTCAAACTTCAGTACAAATACAACACAACTAACTAACTAAGCCAAGAAAACCCAAAGCTCTGCTTAAAGACTCAAACTTTAGTACAATACAACAGTCATACACACAATCACACAACAAACTAACCCAAGAAAACCAAAATTTCTGCTTAAAGACTCAAACTTTAGTACAAATAAACAGTCATACAACACAACAAACAACAAACTAACCCAAGAAACCAAACTTCCAACTTCTGGGGTTAACTGAAATTCACAGATACAAGAGATAAAACAAGTAAAGATTCCATTTTTATCACTCAAGAAGAATATTTCCAGTGAAGAAGCATCCTAAACTCCAATACAAACAGAAAGAAACAAAAGAAAAAAAAAAAGACTAACAGAGGGTAATCTTGGTTTTGCTTTTGCTCCCACCCCCACCTCGACCCTCGAGCCAAAACACCAAAATTCCAATACCCTTAATCCCTTTTTAATCTCCCATTAACACTAAACCACAAAAGACTCAAATTTAAACAAACCCCACATGCAGAAAAGGAAGATAGATTGGTTGAGTCTTAAATTTGTAGCCGCCTTTGAATTAACTATTTCACCTAAAAAAACTTGCTAGGCTGTTTGATGTAAAAAAATTCTTCTTTTTTACTATACAAAAAACTAAGACACTAATTTCAAAGATTTCTGCAGCTTTTTTTTCTCTTTTTCTCTCTGTGTATATAGATACATAATGAGGTGTCTCTCTCTCTGTATACTGAATACACTGATGAAGTTGTCGTCCAATCTTGGAAAAATAGCAGAAGAGAAAAGAGATAATATGAGAGAGAAAATGTCAGAAGAGAGGAGAGAAAAAGTGTATTGGTTTGTAGACTGTGTAGACACAACCAGCCTGGTTGGAGAGAATGATGTGGTAACAAGGAGGTTTTGTATACCGTTTTTATCTTTAATCAAAAATCTCGAGTTTGAATTTTTTGGAATATGAAGTTGCATTGGTTAGTTAGGAAGTCTTTAGTCTCTATGTGAAACTTTTTAATGCGATCCTAATTTAGTCAACTCCAACAGTGTAAATCCTAGTCAGAATGATCTTTATAGCGGTTCATTGGATCATGCTTTCCGGATCGCCATTAGTCTCC
Source organism: Solanum acaule (assembly GCA_036250505.1). Lineage (NCBI taxonomy): Eukaryota > Viridiplantae > Streptophyta > Magnoliopsida > Solanales > Solanaceae > Solanum > Solanum acaule. Next base: position 781 of record JAJOOR010022944.1, on the reverse strand, counting down.
ATCTTTTATTTTAAGTCTTTTAACTTTCCTTTCGAAGACTTGAGATGTAATTCAAATTCTAGAAATGTATTAGATGTTCTTTATATTGATACTATCAGGTTTTGAGAAATATGTTGTTTTCTTTCGTTTGTAGCCTGACTTTCCTTTGGGAGTTTCGTATGTGTTTTAAGTTTTATCTCGACTTACGCATCATTTTGGGGTTCTGGGGGTGTATATGACTATGACCTCGATTTTTGGGTCGTGACAAATTGGTTAAAAAATAAAAATAAAAAATAAAAACAAGGCGGTTTTGTAATTTTAATTTATTGTTTTACAAGGAAATATATACTTAGGAGTCATTTGGTGTGAGGTATAATAGTTCTGAAATAAAATATAAAATTATTTTATTTTGTGTTTGATTTGAGGTATTAGATAGCTATTGAATTATATATTGCATCATTTACATCATAGTGATGGAATAATATACATGATGAAATAAATTATCCTAAATAATTAGTCTTGAAATAACTTGTTCCTAACTAAACGACCTCTTAGTTTCATTTTAATTCGTTTGATTTACTTTTTTCATTTGATATGTTTAAAATTAGTATATACTAACTAAAAGACATTTAATTGATATTTTCTATGTATCATTAATGGAACATCAATAGTATGAGATTGTAATTATACTTATCTTAGTCTCCTCGATAGACAAGTCAACTCTTTATAAGTCAATAAATTTGATAAAATACGAAAAATATTTAGCTTAACGCCAAATGGCTATTGAATGAATCTTTTCATA
>JAJOOR010022943.1:0-23184 GCA_036250505.1 Solanum acaule | reverse complement strand
TAGAAACATATCTAAACAGAGTGTTCTTCAAAATCACAAGAGAAACTTGGCCCTTTTGGCTGGAATTCAAGAACACACACTTCTTGTTGGTAAGTGTCGAAATCTGTTTCTGAACTGGGTAGTGTTTAGTATTATATGCATATCTCTCGCTCTGGAACTTATTTTACAGTGAGTAAATATGATTTGGAAAGCTAATTCGTAGACCTACAACTCTTATGTTTATGTCAAACTCTGATTCAGCTGTTATAGACTCGAAATATGGGACGCACAATAGAACCAGTTCTGTCCAAATTTTGGAATTTCAAATTCTGTATGAACAGCTGTCAGTGTTTTGGTGTACATTTGGGTTGTCTGTTTTTAATTGTATTTATAAAAACTGCTTTGCGATTGTTTGAGCTTATGACTCTCTTTTGGGTTTAATTGAAAAATAATTTTGACCCTTCCGAAAAATTTTCATTTTTCAAAAATTTTCGCCACCTCTTGTGTTGTAAGTGGTTGTTCTTGTACAAATTAAAGTCTCGGTTTTGATCAATATCGATGACTTGAATAGTGCTTTAAGTCGAACAAACATGAATGTGCGGCTACGACGAGAACAAATTAAGTTGCATAGACAATATGTGAACTCTTTGCATCTCGTTGTGATTAGCCATTTCTCAAATTGATTCTTTTGTAATGACCCTTGCACACTAGCAAAAGTCTGTAATCTTGTTTGACTTAAGTGTCGATGCCTTGTGTGATGAGCTTACTTTGAACCATGCATGAATAAACCCAGAATTTGCCCCGTTAGTCTGATTGATTTAGAAAGGTGTCCTCTTGAGATGATCTTAGGCAACTTTAAAGTGTGTGAGCCAAATTTGAAATATACCTCTTTTGTGGCCTACCCGTGAGCGTGTGAAACTCTTTTGAACACCCTTTGAGCCTTACCTTTTTTGGAAGAACCTTGATGAATGTTAGACCTTACTTAACCCACTACCTATAATCCTTTTGATTTGTGGTTTAACGAATAGCCAACTTAGGCCAAAAGCCTAAGTTGGGGGTGTGGTGAAAAGGAAAAGGAGAACTCAAGAAGTGCAAGAAAAGTCCCCTTTTAACCCACGGTATTGCATAAAAATCAAACCCCTTCAAAAAAAAATAAAAAAAAAATTGTGTGGAATAAAGTACAAAAGAAATCAGGTTTAACAATCGAATATAAGTTATAAGGTGTGTTAAAATTTTGGAGAACCTGGGCATATGAGGATAAAATCAGCGAGGACGTGGAGGCAGTGTAATGCACGTAGAGGAGTAGAGCAGCCAAGCAATGAGGTTGCTCGTCAAGAGGACTGGGCTCAGTTCTATGTTTTTCCGGGTAAGACCGAGTTTGAGGGTGTGATGCAGTGGTCACAAGAACTACTCTTGTCTGTGCCCGGATGACTATTGTTTTGTTTGATCCGGGTTCTACTTATTCATATGTGTCAGTTTAATTGCCTTGGGATTTGATATGGGTTGGGATATACTTGATACGCCCATCCATGTTTCTATCCCAGTTGAAGAATCAGTCATAGTCTCCCATGTTTATCGTGCTGTCCTCTTATGTTTATGCATTTTCAGAGTTGGGTTGATTTGGTTATGTTGGATATGACTGACTTGATATATTCTTAGGCATGACTTGGTTGCCCCCTATCATACCGGGCTTAATTGTAATACTAAGTCGGTAACTCTAGAGATCCCGGGTAGGGAAAGGTTAGAGTGGGAAGGGGCTACAAGACTAAGTCAGTTAAGGTCATATCTTTCGAGCGGGGTAGGAAACTGGTGGGGCAAGATTATTTAACGTAGTGTAAACATGACATAAATTTTTCTTTGTGATGTGGTATATTCATATCATAATATATGAACAGTAAGTAATTGGCTCATATTCGGGATGTTGAGGTCCAATCCCCCTCTATTGATTCTATTCATGTGGTGTCAGAGTTGAGAGAGCTTAAGGCTCAAATCGAAGAGCTTTATGGTAAATAATTCATCCGTCCTAGTGTTTCCAAAAGGGGTGCTCCTGCCTTGTTTGATAAGAAGAAGGAAGGTACTATGAGGACTGATGATTTTATCTTAATCCATAAGGGAGTGGATTAATACCGGAATGACAAGCTTATGGATTAGGAAAGTTCCATTAAGTATACTTGGGTGAAGGAAATTGAAGATTTTAGTACGAAAGTACGTACCAAGATTGGGTTAGTCCTTTGAATTTGATGAGTCTACCTGAGTTTGATGTGTCGTGTTGATGAAAGGTTGGCTTGATAGTGATAGTCAAGGCTGACTGAGCGTAATGGTAATAATAGTTCGTGATGGAATGTGACGGGATACAATTATTTAATAAAATTGTTGATTAAGCGAATTTTTGTATAGTAATTACGACCTGCGAGTATCTAAAGGTTGTGGTTTTCTAAAATTTGGTAAGTAGTGTGGTTGTATGGAATGTTTTAAGAGATGGTGGGACACCATTCAAATAGAAATTAAAGAACTAGAGTCATAGTGAAGAAAAATAGTGGGAGGTAGTACGACTTTTAGAGAGAGGTGAGAGCAAGAATATTTTATTTAATTGCAAAGGTAGAATAGATATCTTTAGAGGTGTAGGTAATTCGGTTCAGAGACACGTGATTTATTTCTTGATGATGTGGCTATGGTAATAAGGTCACAAGTCTGTTAGATTGGTTAAAAATGATTGAAAAATAACTTGAGAAAGGATTGTACATACATTAGCTCGAGTGAGATGATAACTGCTTTGTTTTTGTTTTCAGTTTAGTAATGAGTACGATTGAATTTTTGCAAAGGATATTGTAAGATCGATGGAGATGCGATCAATGATAAGCAAAGATCTAGGTTTGTTGATCACCCTACTCGTAAATGAGGATAATTGAATTATTGCATGCCATGAATCACCGTTTGTTGTATGATTGTGAGATAATATACATTGTGATTGTGATTGTGGTTTGTTTAATGGGCGGGTGTCACGATCCGACACACTAACTGGGATCGATTGCCACGTTCCTGCATAAACATGAGATCGATTGCCACGTTCCAGCATAAACATGGGATCGACTGCCACATTTCAACACACTAACATGGATCGGGTACCACAAACTGGTATGCTAACTGTTTGGGTTTGGGTTCAATGAGAGAACCATTGAATTGGATTCCGTGAGAGGACCATTAAATTGAGTTGTGTATGTACTTATGATGATTACGTTCATATCTAATGATGATTGATATTGGAAGAATGTATGTTGCTTTAAATTGATAACCAATGTGTATTATTGAGAACGTGTGATGCTACATTGATCCTGAAAAGATCACTAATATTGTATATGTTTGGTATATGCCTATTTATAATGTTGTGGTTACTTGCATGTGTTTCACTTATTGGGATAGCCGCGTGATCCTACCAGTACACTGTGGTTTTGTACTGATGTTGCACTTGCTTGTTCTTTGTTGAGTACAGGACATCTTTAGGCGGCTGTTGCTAGACCTCAGCTAAGTGACTATTGAGCGTGACCGGATTCAAGGGTGAGCTAGTTCTTTCAGGCTGCCATGCATCTCACTTGTTTAAGTCCATTCTTTTTGGACTCATACTATTTTTTTAAGGTGTTGTCTAGTTAGGGGTTGTACCCCTTGCTCTTATACTTTTCGTTGGTAGCGTTTTGGTACATTAGCTTTTGGGTTCTAGGGGTTAAATTTCTGCATTAGTTTGGTTAGTTAATTGTTTAAACCTTTGGAGTTTATAGGAACTCCGCATTTTTATTGTTAATTAAACCTGTTTCCGTAGCTTTAAATGTGTATTACTTGGGTTAAGTTGATTAGTTGGGCTATAATTTTGGTTCTCCCACCGGAAGGTTAGTCTGGGTGCGACTCACGATAGTCTTGGTTGTGACAGGTCCTATTAATCCCATTATATAGGAGAGTCCTGCTAATCCAAATTTCATTATGAGTAAGGTCCTACTAATCTAAATCCCATTGTCCATGAGGGTTCTGCTATATTAATTCCCATCGTCTAGGAGGGTCCTGCTACATCCCATTGTCGAGGAGGGTCATACTATACTAATTCCCATTCTCCAGTAGGGTGTTTCTATACTAATTCTCATTGTCCAGGAGGTTCTTGCTACTCTAAATCCCACTTTCCAAGAGGGTCCTGCTATACTAATTCCCATTATCCAAGAGGGTCCTGCTACATCCAATTGTGCAGGAGGGTCCTGCTATACTAATTCCCATTGTCTAGGAGGGTCTTGCTATACTAATTTCCATTGTCCAAGAGAGTCCCGCTACACTAAATCCCATTGTCCAGGAGGGTCCTGGTACACTGAATCCCATTGTCCAGGAGGGTCCTGGTACACTAAATTTGTCACGACTCAAGAGCACCCCCAAGTCGCAACACGGCGTATTCGACCTCGAACAAGTTTTATACAAGCCCTTAGCATTCATTCATCACATAGGCACTAAAAAAATAGTGCGGAGTTAAAACCTTTTAAAACAAACTCATAAGACTTGAAAGTCAACATCATTTTAAAGAGGTCTTTATACACAAGCGTAATACTAGTCTCATATGGCCAACTTAGACCCAAAACTCAAAGAAACATACTAGGGGCACAACCCTTTACATTTGAAAGAAACTACAAGTCTATTACAAATGTCTTAATAAAAGAAACTAGAATATAGAATCCTTGTCCTCGACATATGAGGACATACCAAAGTCTTGAGAGAAACTCTAGTCCCAAGCTTCACTATGGACTTGTAGTAAAACATGGGAAAGAATGGAGTTAGCACAATTAAGTACTAAGTATGATTACTATGCAAAAACATGCAAAAAGGGACATTTATTTGAGGTATATGCTTTTCATGCTATTTTTGATAAAACTTCATAATACAAGTATAAGAGACATATTACAAGTCACCATCCAGATACAAGATAATACTCAAATAATATACATGCTCCACTAATACCAAACTACAAGACATAGTCATACTTATCAAGTAAACCATTTCATCATCTAAGACCCTCCATCTAAGGTTATCCTAAGATCCACCTTAGTAAGACATGAAGGGGCCGCCCATACAACCTCATCACATACACCTAAGTGTTCCTCAAGACCACCAAAGATAAGGACCTTCCCCTTTCAACATAAACCAACAAGTCAACATTCGTTATTTTTTACATTTAAGGAAACATTCATGCATATAGGGGACTTCATATAATAGTCATTAAAGTCTTAGGGAACTTACTTTAGTACCTTCAAGGCCTACTCGTGACATGTGTAGATAGCATCACATATTACCACCTACACGTTATAGAACCAATCAAGTAACTAGAATGCAGATCCTACATGATGGGAATAGGCATTAACCGACACAGACCACACTAGCTAGGCATAGAATCCGGTGTCATAAGACCCCACGCTATGGTAGGTGTTGTACTTGCCAAGGGTATAACTAGTAAACAACCCATGTAGGCACATGGTTTAGGGGATATCCAAAGACTTTTATTGTACTCTAACCTCATACTCGGAGAAAGCCATCATCTAAACCATATTCACTCGGTGCTTAGCCTTATTTCCCATAGAGTAATTTCATTAACATGTGAGTACTAGAGAGGGCGCTATCATTGGGCCTACCGACCCATAACACTCTACCAAGAAGGGCACCACAAGGATCTACCGATCAAGGTTCATAAAGGCTAGCTCATTGACTTTCTTAGAGAGGCTTTTCTACCGTTCCGGTCCACCAACTCTATCTCTATCATTCCACACAAGAAGGAGGTCATCACCCGTAGGTTTACCCCTTCAAGACTTTACATTCACATAGGGTCCTTGAATCATCATGAAGGGGCACCATGCTTAGGTCTAACCGATTCAAGTCATAGCCTAGAGTACCTCATTAGTCATTTATAGAAGGGTGCCAACTTTCGTTTTGCCAATCCTAGACGCTCATTCTTTCATTCATTACTCAAGAAATAGATGCCTATGCCTAACAAGTCAAGGGATCACATTCAAGAAGCTCTCATGTAGCAAGGAGAGACAACTAGGTCTAACACATAAAGATACAACACCACCATATAGAGACTCTTCATAGTCTATCATTATCACATATGAACATTAAGAGAGAGAAAATACTTTCAATCACAATAGAACAACACTTTGTACTAGATCACCTTGAGATCACATGAACACCTTCACATTGTACATTCATATATACCATAACATAAAAATCCTTCAATTTTCCATATAATCCCTTAAAGGCCGTAATCACAATATATACAATAAGTAAACAACTCCACCATAAGTGGATCAAACCATGCAAAAGCAAATCCAAATACATCATGAATTAGGTCAACTTACCCTTCTCCAAAGCCATAACCACCATTTATTAATCCTCCAACAATTCATCATGTAATGATATAGGTAATAATAGAAGTCAATCTAAGCACATTTCCATCAATATACAATCATAATTATCAAACCCACTTCATAAGCCAAATTTAGGAATTTAGGGAGATCATGGGTCTATGGGGTTTTTCACCTTAAAACATCAAATAAACCATAATATAATCATAATAAATCGTTTGAAACCATTTAATGTAAGAACCCATGGGTTTGAGGAATCATTGGGGTTTTTCATAACTTTTGAATCCTTAAAAAACATTTTGAGATTTGGCTCTAGGAAGAAAACTAATCCTAGATAAAGAGCCACCATACCTTAGTTGATGAGTTCCCAAAGAAATTTAATGAAGAAAGCTTTGAATCCAAACCCTAGTTCACACTTCTTCTTCTTCCGTTGAGAGAGAAGAACTTTGGATGTTTTGATTTGGGTATTTGAGAATAATGAGTTAAAGGAAAGTTTTAAGACTTAAAAATATTTATATTAATGATATAGACCATTTAAAATCAACCCCACATGTTAAAAACTTAAAACGAAATTACTTAAAAACCGTTCACTTGGGCAGCTCCGTCAGGGACCACGCCCACTTGGACGGGTCGTGAAGGGCACCACGGCTCATGGTGGTGCCCGTGGTCCCCTAGACAATGTGCATCCATCACTTGCCAAGCCCTCCAAGGCCAAGGCAAGTTGACGGAAGCTCCCATAATCCGTGGTCAACACCACGAGTCGTGGTGATGCTCGTGAACTTGGAGGCAGTGGCTTGGCTAAGTGGCCTTGCATGCTTTGCCACCAGGTGACCTTCACGGCCACTTTCACGAGCCGTGATCATGACCACTGGCCGTGAAGTGGTCCGTGGTCATGGGGCAGTAGCTTGGCCAAGGTTGGGCAATCCTTTCCCTCTTGGTTTAGCCCTTGCTCTTCTTGGCTTGGCACAAGCCTTCACCCTTAACCATCATACAAAAACACCTTTTTAACATGAAGTCTAACACGTGCCTTAACGTTGACTCACTAAACTCTTTCAACCAAGGCTAGGAACTACCATACACCACTTAGAACACATAAACTCAAAAGACTAGTTCCCGAACGTCATGGTCGTCCCTTGACGTTCAACCTCAAAGCTCTTCCAACTAGACTTTAAAGGTCAAAACTCAACATTTTAACAAGTTACTAACTTCTAAAACACATGAGAAGCTCTAGTTCCTCCTATTTCGTTTTTAGGGTTGTTACATTATCCCCCCCTTGGGAATATTCGTCCTTGAATGATACTTAAAAAACATAAAAGGGTAACAACTCAAGATTAGAAGCTCACGCTCATGCATACAACATTATAAATCATATTCAAAGCTAGGATGAACATCCACTCCACATGAAAAGGAATCAAAGCACAACAAGAAGGTAGGAACTACATCTACAAACTCTTTATGCATATCAACATCACCATTCTCATTTCATTGGAGGAACTTCCTTCCCCAACGATCATCATTAAGAACTTTATGTAAATTTCTCAGAAAGCACAATTATGCAATGATTTCGAGAACACCTTTTTAAACGTGCTCACAAGTCAACTAATACAACATTTAGGCAATTCACCCTAGAGGCATAACAACATGAGGGACAAAATCATTAAAGCTCATTTTCTCATGTAAACATAAACTCATGAAAACATGCATAACATAAGGAAACATGAAACTCATTTTTCACAAAAGACTCCAAAACATGCACCATGCTACTAGAAACTCTAAGTCTCAAGCTTGAATAGAATATAGGGAAGAGACAAGGACATCAACACTCTCACAACCTTACTATTCAACAAACCATTCCCCACTTAGAAGAAACCCAACCAGGCTATCATGAACAACAAATAAGGACCTCATCACAAAAGCAAGGAACTATAACTTACCGGCACCTCCATTCAGATTAGCTCCTTGTCATTGTTGGCTTGGGGAGCATAGAAATGAGTCTTCTTTTGATCATCAAATTTAGGACCACTAAAAGAAGCTTGTCTAGTATCTCTTTCTCTAGCCGTAAGAGTAGGACAATCCCTCACCTTGTGATCATTCTTTCCACAACCATAACACCCAATAGTACTGGCTAGACACTTCCCAAAATTCTTCTTCCCACAAGTGTGACAAGTAGGATTAACAAATTGAGAACCACCACCTCTCTCTTGATTAAACTTAGGAGCAGTTGCGGAATCTTGGTTAGGAGCCTTCTTTTTAAACCTAGGTTGACCTTGCTTATCGGATCTACCCCTCTTCAAATCTCTACCCAACCTGTTAAGCTTGGACTCCTCAATGGATTGAGCAGTCACCATGAGTCTAGAAATATCCATGTCGTAATGGAGCATGGCCATACGACACTCTTCCTTGACTAAGTCGGTTACACCGGTCACAAACCTACTCATCTCCTCTCTAGGGTTAGACACCAAAGATGGAGCGTATTTAAACAACAAGGTAAACTTCAAAGAATACTCCTCCACATTCATGTTTTCTTGCTTAAGAATTATGTACTCCTCAACCTTACACTCCATCTTCTCTCGGGGAAAGTACCTTCTTAAGAACGCTTCCTTAAACTCTTCCCACTCTATAGAACCCGCTTCAACCGGCCTATTGGCTTTCCATTGTGTGAACCACCCTTGGGCCACTTCCTTCAATTGGTAGGAAGCCAACTCTGCCTTCTCCCTAGAAGAAACCCCCATAGCATTGACTATCTTATAGATTTCATCCAAGAATTCTTGGGGATCTTCTCCCACTCTATAGCCAAGAAAGATAGGAGGATTCATCCTCACAGAGTCTCTCAACCATGAGGCCACGGTACTCTCATTAGCATTCACCCTAGGCCTCACATCTCGGTTAGCTTGAGTTGTCATGGCTTGAGCTAAAGTTAGAAAAGCCTCCCTAATTTCTTCATTAGTCATGGCCGGGGGAACCACCGGAACCTCAGTCTCTTGATTGCCTTTGGGGACTTGGTCACCTTGAAGACCTTGGGGAGGAACTCCCCCATCCACATTCTCCTCTTCTGCTCTCCTAGGATTAACCCTTGTATTCATATCCCATAAACACAAGAGAAAGGATTAGAAAAAAGGGACACTTATAGAATCACACTCTAAGGCACGACTTCAAGAATATGAAAGAAGGGTAACTTCTATTGTCCTATAGCCTCTAACTCATAGATTTGTCGTGACTCACACCGATGAACAAGACTCTACTAGACGTGGCTTGAGAGACTTTGAACCTAAAACCATTCCCAAAACCTTCTGCTCTGATACCAAGTTTTTCACGACCTGAGAGGACCCCCAAGTCGCGACACGGTGTATTCGACCTCGAAGAGGTCTTATACAATCCCTTAGCATTCATTCATCACATAGGCAATAAAAAATAGTGCAGAATTGAAATCTTTTAAAACAAACTCATAAGACTTGAAAGTCAACATCATTTTAAAGAAGTCTTTATACACAAGCAGAATACTAGTCTCACATGGCCAACTTAAACCCAAAACTCCAAGAAACATACTAGGGGGACGATACTTTACATTTGAAAGAAACTACAAGTCTATTACAAATGTCTTAAAAAAAGAAACTAGAATATAGAATCCTTGACCTCGACATACGAGGACATACCAAAGTCTTGAGAGAAACTCTAGTCCCAAGCTTCACTATGGAAAGCACCTTACTTGCGAACACCTACACTTGTAGTAAAACATGGCAAAGAATGGAGTCAGCACAATTAAGTACTAAGTATGATGACTATGCAAAAACATGCAAAAAGGGACATTTATTTGAGGTATATGCTTTTCATGCTATTTTTGATAAAACTTCATAATACAAGTATAAGAGACATATTACAAGTCACCATCCAGATACAAGATATTACTCACATAATATACATGCTCAACTAATACCAAACTGCAAGACATAACCATATTTATCAAGTAAACCGTTTCATCATCTAAGACCCTCTATCTAAGGGTATCCTAAGACCCACCTAAGTAAGACATGAAGGGTCCGCCCATACACCCTCTTCACACATACCTAACTGTTCCTCAAGAGTACCAAAGATAAGGACCTGCCCCTTTCAACATAAACCAATAGGTCAACATTCGTTATTAGAGACATTTTAGGAGACATTCATGAATATAGGGGACTTCACATAATAGTCAGTAAAGACTTAGGGAACTAACTTTAGTACCTTCAAGCACTACTCGTGCCATGTGTAGATAGCATCCCATACTACTACCTACACGGTATAGAACCTATCAAGTAACTAGAGTGCACATCTCACATGATGGGAATATGCATTAACTGACATAGACCACACAAGCTAGGCATGTAATCTGGTGTCATAAGACCCCACACCGTGGAAGGGTAGAACTAGTAAACAACCCATGTAGGCACATGATTTAGGGGATATCCGAAGACATTCATTGTACTCTAACATCATACTCGAAGAGAGCCACCATCTTAACCATATCCACTCGGTGCTTAGACTTATTTCCCATAGAGTAATTTCATTCACATGTGAGTACTAGAGAGGGCGCCATCAATGGGCTTATCGACCCATAACACTCTACCAAGAAGGATACCACAAGGATCTAACGATCAATGTTCATAAATGGTAGCTCATTGACTTCCTTAGAGAGGGTTTTTTATCGTTCCGGTCCACCAACTCTAAGTATATCATTTCAGACAAGATGAGGTCATCACCCGTAGGTTTACCCTTTCAATGCTTTACATTCACATAGGGTCCTAGACTCATCATGAAGGGGCACCAAGCTTATGTCTAACCGATTCAAGTGATAGACTAGAGTACCTCATTAGCTATTTATAGAAGGGCACCAACTTTTGGTGTACCGATCCTAGACGCTCATTCATTCATTCATTACTCAAGAAATGGATGCCTATGCCTACCAAGTCAAGGGATCACATTCAAGAAGCTTTCATGTAGCAAGGAGAGAAAACTAGGTCTAACACATAAAGATACAACACTACCATATAGAGATTCTTCATAGTCTATCATCATCACATATGAACATTAAGAGAGAGAACATACTTTCAATAACAATACAACAACACTTTATACTAGATCCCCTTGAGATCTCATGAACACCTTCACATTGTACATTCATATATACCATAACATAATAATACTTCAATTACCATATTAAGCCTTTAAGGCCGTAATCACAATACATACAATAAGTGAACAACTCCACCATAAGTGGATCAAACCATAAAAAAGCAAATCCAAATACATCATGAATTAGGTCAACTTACCTTTCTCCAAACCCATAACCACCATTTATCAATCCTCCAACAATTCATCATATAATGATATAGGAACAATACAAATCAATAATACAAGTCAATATAAGCAGAATTCCATCAATATACAATCATAATTATCAAACCCACGTCATAAGCCAAATTTAGGAATTTAGGAGATCATGGGTCCATGGAGTTTTTCACCTTAAAACATAACTAAACCTTAATATATTCATAATAAATCGTTTGAAACCATTTAATGAAAAAACCCATGGGTTTGAGGAATAATTGGGGTTTTTCATACCTTTTGAATCCTTGAAAACCATTTTGAGATTTGGCTCTAGAGCGAAAACTAGACCTAGATAAAGAAACACCATACCTTAGTTTATGAATTACCAAATAAATTTGATGAAGAAAGCTTTGAATCCAAACACTAGTTCCCACTTCTTCTTATTCCTTGAGTTGAGAGAGAAATATTGAGAGAGAAGAACTTTGGAGGTTTCGATTTGCGTATTTGAGAATAATGAGTTAAAGGAAAGTTTTAAGACTTAAAAATATTTATATTAATGATATAAACCATTTAAAATCAACCCCACATGTTAAAAACTTAAAACGAAATTACTTAAAAACCGTTCACTTGGGCAGCTCCGTCAGGGACCACGCCCACTTGGACGGGTCGTGAAGGGCACCACGGCTCATGGTGGTGCCCGTGGTCCCCTAGACAATGTGCATCCCTCACTTGCCAAGCCCTCCAAGGCCAAGGCAAGTTCACGGAAGCTCCCATGATCTGTGGTCAACACCACGAGTCGTGGTGATGCTTGTGAACTTGGAGACAGTGGCTTGGCTAAGTGGCCTTGCAGGCTTTGCCACCAAGTGACCTTCACGGCCACTTTCACGAGCCGTGATCATGACCACTGGCCGTGAAGTGGTCTGTGGTCATGGCGGAGTAGCTTGTCATGGTTGGGCAAGCGTTGCCCTCTTGGTTTAGGCCTTGCTCTCCTTGGCTTGGCACAAGCCTTTACCCTTAACCATCATGCAAAAACACCTTTTTAACATGGAGTCTAAAACGTGCCTTAACGTTGTCTCACTAAACTCTTTCAACCAAGGCAAGGAACTACCATACACCATCTAGAACACATAAACTCACAATACTAGTTCCCTAACGTCATGATCGTCCCTTGACGTTCAACCTCAAAGTTCTTCCAACTAGACTTTAAAGGTCAAAACACAACATTTTAACAAGTTACGAACTTCTAAAACACATTAGAAGCTCTAGTTCCTACTATTACATTTTTAGGGTTGTTACAAAATCCCATTGTCTAGGAAGGTCCTGCTACACTAAATCTCATTGTCCTTAAGGGTCCTGCTACACTAATTCCCATTGTTCATGAGGGTCCTGCTATACTAATTCCCATTGTTTAGGAGGGTCCTGCTACACTAATTCCCATTGTTTAGGAGGGTCCTACTACACTAAATCCCATTGTTTATGAGGGTCCTACTACACTAATTCTCATTGCTGAGGAGGGTCATGCTACTGTAAAACTCATTATGTAGGAGGGTCCTGCTAATCCCAATATGTAGGTGGGTCCTGTAAATCCAAATCCCATTATGTAGGAGGGTCCTACTAATCCCATTATGTAGGAGGGTCCTGATAATCCCATTATGAAGAGGGTCCTAATCCCATTGTCCAGAAGGGTCTTCCTAATCTCAATCTCATTATGTAGGAGGGTCCTGCTAACCCCATTATGAAGAGGGTCCTAATCCAATTGTCCAGGAGGGTCCTGCTAATCTAAATTCCATTATGTAGGAGGGTCCTACTAATCTTATTATGTAGGAGGGTCCTGATAATATAAGTCCCATTATACAGAAAGGTCCTGCTAATCTAAGTCCCATTATGTAGGAGGGTCCTACTAATCTCATTATGTAGGAGGGTCCTACTAATCTTATTATGTATGAGGGTCCTGCTAAACTAAATCCCATTATGTAGGAGGGTATTTCTAAACTAAGTCTCATTATGTAGGAGGGTCCTGCTAATCACATTATGTAGGAGGGTCCAGCTAATTTAAATCTCATTACTCAAGAATATCATAATAAACAAAATCATCATTTGAAATCACCACAACATTTTTTATTTTTAGCCCAGTTTGCACCAGAAAATATTTTTTATGTGTTATTAGCATGAATGAAAAATACCTATACCAAAGGAAAAATGGAAGACAATATGCAATTAGGCAGTTTATTCACTAAAAATAAAGGATGATAGGGTGTTTATTCCTCGGAATGCCTGTACAGTGTTTGTTCCCTAAGGTCAAAACGCAACTAGGGTGCTTGTTCCCTAGAAAGGAGAGTGATTTTTATTTTAAAAAATAAAAATATTCCCCAATTTTTGAAATTGAGGAACTTTTAAACTCTTTTAAAATTATCACCATTTTTTTATTTTAAAAAAAAGAGATAATCCAATTTCGTTCTTTCAAGGATATAATATTTTATTTTGTGAGTTCGAGCCCATTCTATGACTGCCTACGTATCCTATATAGAAAGAATCAGGTCAAACGTAGCTCATATAAATCAATTCTTTTTTAAACGTATCTTTTGGAAAAAGACTCGGATCATTTTTGATAATGTGTTGACTTTAGTTGGTACCAACAATTAGTATTATGCATATGAGCCCCATTCAACTATTTTCAGACAAATATGAAGTTAACTTTGAGTAATCCCTATAGTTTCAAATTGTATCTCAAACTTACTTAACTATTTACAAGATCAGTTCATCTTGCATAAATTAAGGGGTTAAAATTATTCATATTCTCATGTTTCATGTGCCCTCGCAAAAAATGAAGTCCTACTTCACACGTAATAGAAGTGTTGTGATCTAAGGACATTTTAGAAGTCACTCAGACTCAGAAAGATGTTCAATGCATGAGATTGAGATACCATATGCTAGGCCCTCAGGTAAGTATCCACTAATATGAGAACACAAAATATAAGAACTTGTCATTGGCTTGTAATATAGGCTTAGGGAAAGGTAGGATATTCATTTGGGATAAATTGACTATTTCCTCTGTAAAATTTGCACAATGCTCTCAATATTTTTCATTTCCGCATGTGACCTTTGTTTTCTTAAAACCTCCTCTTCATTTATGTTCTTTTTTTGTCATTTTCTCTCCTTTATGTTGGAGATTTTTTTCATTTTTTCTTCTAACTTTTCTTTGTCATTTTTTTTTAACTTTCACATATTTGGTCTTTTAACTTTGTTACCCAACTTAGGTATTTGGCATTGTGTAGCTAATTGATAGTGCGGTCAAGGAGGTGAGATCCAGGAATAGTGCATTTATGCACTAAAAATGATATATGCTAGGATGTGGTTATTCAAATAAAAATGTTTCAGGCTCAAAATGGATGTTCTATGGATAAAATGTCATTCGATATGCCTAAAAGACACAATCGGATCAAAGAAAGCCTATAATCCTTTCCCAATTTAAATATTGCTCAAAATTTTGCTTAAACCTATATACGAGCCAAGTTCTAGATCAACAAACTCATGCCCTTGAGTTTACATACAAAACTTACCACACAATGCACATGAAACATGAGTTCAAATTTGTTTTAGCCTTAACTTTAAGCAAAATAGTTTCTCAAATATTACATAATTATATCAAGAGGTACCAAAAGAAGTCTATAGGCCACAACAAAGTTGGTTTGTCTTGCGAAATAGTTTAACACTTTATTATTTTTTCTTATGCACACTCCTAAGTAAGTTGGTACCAACCAAGTCAAATATTTTTCTAACTTAAAAAAATCCAAATTTTTTTATGCCCCTCTTTTTTTTGTCCCAGTTTTTGTGACGAGGACTTTTTAGATTTTTTCTTAGTTGGGCCGAACCTTAACATAAGGTTGCCTACATATCTTGTCAAAGCAAGATCAGGCCAAACGTAGTTCAAGAAATTTTGATATATGAAGTAAAAAGTTTTGTTCTATTTTATTTTTGTAGAAGGGTAAAACCCTTATTTTTTTAGAAGTAACAAACAAACTTTTCCTCTTTTTATTTTAATTTTTTAATAAGGATTAAGGACATTTAAAAAAAAATATTAAATAAGGATAACCGAACCCGAAGTGGGTTGCTTACGTATCTCATCAAGGTGAGAATCAGGTGTTCGTAGTTGGTCTAAACTGGACAGGAAAAAGCATTTACATATTGAAACTTGTCTTGAAAAATGCATTATTTATAAGTATAACGAAAGCAACCTAAATAAATGTTTTCTTTTATTAAGTTGTGCAAAACCTTTTTTTAAAAGAAATATGTAATAACATCTAAAAGAATAATTATTTTTGTGTTTTCTCTTTTGTTTTTTATATAAGAATTAAACGGTAATTTTTTTTTACCACACTGATTACACTAAAATGGGTCAACTTATAAAAACTTTCTAAATAACTACATTTTCATGGAGCATAGAAAATCATCTCAGTGGCCAATTAAGAGATGAATACTTGTACTAGACAGACTCAATTCTTGTTTCAAGTCACTAAGTCAAATGCAATTTATGTAAATAAGTGGAGCCTACTAGTGGTAACCATGACCTAAAGGATATAGGTGTCCAGACTAGCTTACTCAGGTGGACAACTCGAGTCAGGGAGGGGCAACTTATCGATAGTAGCGCTATTCCAACTTCATTGCTGGTCAAACCCCGCCTAAGATATTTGATTAAAAGTCCTTCACTGGGTGTCAAGATACTCCAGCTTTATCTCAATTAAAAGTAGGATGCATAACTGCATTCCTGTTATTGTGTGTGAAGTGCTTATAGAGACTCAAAGTGGTTGCACAAGAGAAGAAATTTTAGTAAAGTTCAACAACATAAAAAGGATAAATGAGCAGCAAGTAGCACATTAAGTCATCAAGCACAATATATCCAATAAAATAATAAAATCAAGTAAAAGTCAATATAACAAAGCTCTAATTCTTGTTATTCCTCACCAGAGTCGCCAGAGATGTCACACCCCTTTATTCGCACGGCGGAAGGGTTTTTCCAATTTAAGTGACATTATTGATTAGGGATTATTTTATTTTTTCAGATTCACCACTTGGAATTGAGTTATGGTGTTCCAAGTCACCTTTTTGTTTTAATTCTTAACAAAAAGGAAATGACTCTTTATTTTGGTCTGTGTACTAGAAATTCGGGTAAGGAATTCTGTTGACCGAGGCGAAGGTATTAGGCATCCCTCGAGTCCCGTGGTTCTAGCACGGTCGCTTTTATTGACTTATACTTATCTTAATATGTTTGTGGATAATTTGTGTCTACAGGTCATGGTTTGCTTTTTTTTTACTTATTGAACTTTTATTTGGTCTCGACCTAGATACGTAACCGCATTCTTGGTCTTCACGATTAGAGACATAATTGTCTTCTTTGTATCACACTTAATAATATTTTGTTTATAAGTCTCTACTTTTAATTAATGAAAGTTAATTATATTTTTGAACAAGTTGCGTCATCGCATCCTTGAGTTTATCTGTATATATCAAGAAAAAGATATGTAGTCACATTATTAATTGAAACAAATATTTTTAACAAGTTGTTTATCATATTATTTACCTATTAGTAGAAAGCTTAATTGTATTATTAATGATTAAATTACTTTTACTATTTTTATTCATGAATGATATTCAAATATAAAAATTCAAAATCTTAAACAAACAAAAAATTATTTTTCGATTTTTCAAATTCGATATAGATGCACTTACATTTTAAGTATACATACAAGTTATGCAAAAAAGACAATTAAAACTAAAAAGTAAGAAATTGTAACATCACATGGTACAAGATGCAAAATAATGTAGAATAGAATAAATAGGAAGTATTTCAATATTATTGTATCAAAATTAAGCACACTTAAATTTCGAGCAAACTTTGTAACATTGGAATCAAGTATTATATAATCATAAAAATCAAAATATACAATAAAATTAAGCGGTACCTCTTGCGAAAATTCAATTCACGAAAAGGAAACAATCCTAATAAAGAACCACGATCTCGAAACCACGAAAGTGAACCTCGATCTCACTTTTGTTTGTGAGTGTAAGAAATATAATAATAAAAGATGTGTGGGGGTTGTGGGATTTTGGGTAACGCTGAGGGTGTGTGTTTGTTTTTTGGTAGTATAGCCCTTTTTTGTGTGTTGTGCGTCTCTTTGGGTTGCAGCTTGTATTTTTTTTCATTCTCTGTACGTTTTTCTGTGTTGCGTTGGAAGTCTATATGTGTGTTTGTGTGTATGTTGTAGTATTAATATAGTAGTGTATGTAAGTATGTACTATGTTGATGGTGAAGTGGGGATGAGGGTGTGGTGTGGTATGTGGGGAAAATGTAAGAGGGTAATGGGGTAGGTGTAGGTGGGTTAGGGTAATGGCATAGTAATTAATGGTAAATTCTATTTTTGTTTGTTTTAAATTTAATATAATAAATAGTATAGAAAGATTAGCTACTAAAAATATAAGAATAAATGTATAGCTACTCTAAATTATAATTAAGAAATACTACATTATTATTAAATCTAAGAAAATACATTTTTTTGTACCTTTTCTTTTCTTTCTTTTTTTTTAAAACAATAAAACCTACCATAAAAAGTGATTTCATTCTTGTTTTTTTCAAATCTTTTAAAATAAATTTAATAAAATAAGATAAATGTAAAAAATATTTAGTTCAATTTTTATAATAATATTTAAGCTCTAAAAATGGTGTAAAAACTTAAGTTCGGTCAAAAATTACGTGTCTATCGATACAATTAATCAAGATCAACATCAAGCGCTTCGTTGATCCAGTTGAGCTTCAGAGTTGTTGGTGAGCATCCTTTCTTCTGGAGGATTCTCTTTTTGTTGCTTTATTATTCTAGTTTATTAGGATGTCGTGGGTCTTGTCTCGACGTCCATTTTAGTTATTAGAGGCTTCATAGACAATTAGTAATTGTTAGTTCATTAGTTTTGATATTTCAGTTGTTGTGATTATAAGACTTGAGTTACCTTATTGCCCAGTTGAATGTTTTCTTTTATAACATTCTAATTTATTTTATGAACTTATCTTTATTGAGTAAAGTCATCTGCTGAATAGTACGCCAGGCCAAGGGTTCGCTTGGGGCCAACAATGATTTGCGATTGCTAGTCCCACACAGGGTGTAGGGTCGGCGCGTGAAAAACTTGGTATCAGAACGCATAGTTCAAGAGTCCTAGGGAGTCTATGAAGTTGTGTCTAGAGTCCTAGTTATCGGTGTGAAGCGTGCCACATCTATAATTAGGAAGCTGCAAAATTTAGGAACTATTTCACTTCTTTCATACTGTTTTTGTGCGATAAAGTTCATCTCTATAAAGCTCTTCCTAACTCGTGCTTGCGTGTGTCTTTCAGATCATTCCTCCATGAAGAGCTATCTGAGGTCGTTCCGCTAGGAGGAATGTTAAGGAATAAAGGGTACCTAATGCACCTGAAGTGCAACCGTAAGGCGAGGTCACTAACACTGAATTTTGGGAAGCTATCCGAATGTTGAGTCAAGATGTGACCAATCAAGTTGGGCAATAGAGAGGAGTTCGATAGGAAGGGGCTGATCTTTCAACGATCCGCGA
This sequence comes from Solanum acaule, assembly GCA_036250505.1. Taxonomy (NCBI): domain Eukaryota; kingdom Viridiplantae; phylum Streptophyta; class Magnoliopsida; order Solanales; family Solanaceae; genus Solanum; species Solanum acaule. The sequence continues at coordinate 3,925 of JAJOOR010022943.1, read as the reverse complement.
GTTCTTAAGGATGAATCCTCCAGACTTCACTAGTTTAAGTGTCACAAAGAATCCAGAAAACTTTGTGGAACAACTTCAGAAGGTTTTTGAGATTATGCACACTGCGGATGCTGAGAGGGATATGGAGATCTATGGATAATGGGATATAGAAGTCAGGTGCGACGGTCAGCTCAGTCAGAGCGTTCCTCTCGCTCAAACAAGGTTTCACGGAGTCGAGTTCAAGTAGCATCTTTATATGTATCGGATCATTTGTGGATTGAAACTCTCTTTTCTTTCAGCTTTCCCTTTCCATTGGACCAGGTCAAGGCTGCTGTAAGCAGTTCTGATCTCAAGCACCAGTCTTGAGAGTTCTTAGAGTCATTTCAAAAGTCTTTTATAATTGTTTTAAACTTGTTTTATGACTTGAGCATTGAGTTCAGTAAGAGTAATAGTGAAGTTCTTCTTCTTTAAAAGATTATATAGTAACTAAGTGTTTTTTAGAAGTAAATGTTTTCACATTTAAACAAAAGAGGAAACATCAATTTCCAAGAGAGATTTTGAGCTAGTTTTTGAATAATAATCTCAAACCACAGAAAAAGTTATGTTTTTAAAACTCTGAGCTAGTTGCATTTGGGGTGTAGTATTGAGCACCGATATGGGGACGAGATGGAGTTCAGATAATTCAAAGTCTACATAAACCCTATATCCAACATCGGCAGAAAAGGGTCTTCATTTTTAGATGATTCCTTAATGCTTTTACCATAGACTAGTGGATCCACTTAGTAGTTTGGTTTTATACCTCCGGTCAGGTATAGGACAACCCTGGTAGCATGAGGCAAGACGATGTATCAACACATAACTCATAGTGATGGTTATCGGTTAGAAAAACTCTCATAGAGATATTTTGTATTATTATATACACAGAGTTATTTGCATTTTCATATACAAACTGAGTTATTGTGTGTTTTTCAATCCACTAAGTTGTTATCTTCATGTTTTATTGTTTTTCTTTCTATTGCATCTTTATTTCTGCTTTATATTGAAAAATGTTGAGTTGAGTTGAGACAAGGTAAGTTTATTCAGTTCCTTTATAAGCTTATGTCTTGTACTAGATGTAACACCTCGGATCTCAAAATGAAAAAAATCCTAGTTTTTAGAAAAGATGGTGCTAGTACCAACGGAACAACCCACAGACCATAGGTAGGACCACGGATAATAGGTGAGGCTTCGTCGTTAAGGCCTGAGTCTTAATACTCTATGATCCCACCCATGAACGACAAAAATTCTCTGTGGTTGGACCTACGGACCGTAGGTCTGACCATAGGTGAGGGTTAGTAGGCAATTAGAGATAAATTGCTGATGGGTTAACTTCAAACGGTCATAACTCTTAGCACGCAAGGCTTTAGGTGGCCCATGACCTACAAAATGATAGATAATTGAATCCTCTTTCTGACGCCACCAAGTTTTCTAAAATCCCGTCTCCGAGTAAAATGAAATGCTCATTTTAGTGAAGCCCTGTCAGGTAGACTTGACCGACGAACCCAAACAACGGCCTGTAGGTCAAACGACGGACCATTATTCCCTCCATAGATGGCCTTTACCAGAACTAAGTTAGGGTCATTTTGGTCATTTCCCCTATGCTTTAGGCACCTAAACTACGTCATTTCATCGATAAACTACGTCGTTTTACTCACATTAAGCATAATAACCTAGACAAAAAATAAACAAAACCTTTATTCACAACAAAAATCATCAAACTACAGCAAAAAGAAGGAGAAAGAATCAACCAACCCTCTCCAAGAATGAATCAAGGTTTTCTTCAGTTCCATCCCCGAAATCAAAATATTTCTCCTTGAATTTCATCACCAGGTATGTGGGATTTCACTTGGGGGTTCCTTTCACTCAATAGATCCCTAGAATTTAGACAGATTCTTGATTCCCTCCATGTTATGTAGACCTAGGGTTTCTAGAATTTCAGTAGATTACTATGAATTAGTTATTTTAATGTTTCTAATGAGATTATCATGTAGCATGTTTTGTTTTTTCCCAGATTCATGCATAAACTCATAACCCTAGTTATGTAGTTAGTTTAATTCATGAATTACATTAGCTAGGACAGATAAAAATATATACATGCCTTAGTGTTCAAATATTTCATTATCAGATACACAATGTTGCATTTTCAGATTTCCATGCTAGATTATTGAGCTATCCAGTTTACTCCAGTAATGCTATAAAATTCATATATTGAGTTGGGTGTAGGATTTATACCGAATTGGACTAGGGTTAGTCACCCTCATGTCCCAGAACTACGTGCCCCTGTAGGTTTATAAATCCCCTCTGTGGGTATCAATTTAGTGATCACACCAGTCATGCCTCTATACCTCTAGGAGGGTATATTGGGTCCTCTCGATTGGGCATATACATTGGACTCCATATTTAGATTATGTGGTTTTATGTCTGTTATTAGTAGCTCCCACATTAAGAATCTAGTGCATTGACCAGGTTTCCAGTTACAGTTCAATTTTCAGTTTTAGCATGTTATAAACATTGTCATTGCATTCAGTTATTTCATTTTCAGTATTTTCAGTACAGTATCATGCCTATCTTATATCATTGCTCAGTTATATGCTTTGTTCAGTTATGTATCTTGTCCAGATTTATTCTATCCTGCATGCTCAGTACCTTTCAAGTCCTGACGCATACTCTGGACTACATCTTCCCGTGATGTATGTTAAGGTCCTCAACATTCAGATCACGCATAGATCGGTTCCTAATTTGTAGTCCAGCGGCATTTGTGGTGATTCCTCATTCAACGAGGATGATTGACATGATTATCCCTTTTCATTTCAGTCTTAAGTTTCAGTTTTGCTAGATGTAGTTGGGGCATGTCCCAACATTTCTAGTCAGTTAGGGGATTTATTTCAGACATAGTTAGAATCAGTTTTAGCTTTGGATTTTGATGTTTCAGTTGTCATTAAAACTCTTATTCATTAATATATATTCAAAATCAGAATGGGTAAACCCCATACCTTCAATTTATCTTATGATTAAGCTTCCGTAAAGTATTTCTTGTTCAGTTTACCTTTAAGTATGCTTATGATATTCCAGCAACATTAGCTTGGGGCCACTCGTTATCCTAGGTCACATGTTTAAGTTCAAGGGGTAGCCTCAGGGAATGACATACTTGGTATTAGAGCATTAGGTTTAAGAGTCCTGGGATGTCTAGAAGGCCTCATTAAGTAGAGTCATTTTCATAGGTGTGAAGTGCACCACATCTAATGAGAAGGAGGCTACAAAGTGTTTTAGGAAAACTTTATTTTATTATTTCTATTATCATGTGTAAGGTATGATCTAATTCCTCATTTCTAACTCGATGTTATGCGCTTTTCGATCATGCCTCCTCGTAGAGCTTATGGAAGGAATGTGAATACAGGCAACGCTAATGCAACTTCTCCAGTCCAAGCTCAGGAAGTTTGGAATGCAGAGTTTCAAAATGCTATTCAACTTTTGGCTCAGAGTGTGACGAACTTGAACAATCAGCAGGCACGAGTTCCTGCAAATGCTAATGGTGGATTAGTGGTAGCTATGGTTCATGATTCTGTTAGGCTGAATCCGCTTGTTCTTAGGATCGCAGATTGATGAGGATCCCCAAAACATCATAGATCAGGTCAAGAAGATCTTTGGAGTGATGCAAGTGACTTGTAATAATAAGGTAGATTTGGCATTCTATCAGCATAAGGATGTAACTCACATCTGGTATACTCAATGGAAAGAGAACAGGGGTACAAATGTGTCACGACCCGGGAGCACCCCCAAGTCGTAACAAGGCGTACTCGACCCCGAAGGGGTCTTATACAAGCCACATAGTCATTCATTGCATTCAATATTGAAAATAGTGCGGAATAAAAACATATTTATTTACATCCACACATTAAAACTTCAT
>JAJOOR010022942.1:0-17316 GCA_036250505.1 Solanum acaule | reverse complement strand
TTACCTTCCTAGACTATTTAATACCGTATTTTAAACATATATATTTGCCCACGTGGACATAAAAAATAATGCAAAATTATAAATAGTAATGTGTCCACATGGGCACATATATACCTTTAAAATACACTATTAAATAGTTCAGGGGGTAAAAAATACACTATTAAATAGTCTAGGGAGGTAAAAGGTCCTCATGAAAATTTAGTATCGTAACAGCAAATTCGACCAAAATTGAGGTATTTTTCAGACCCTTATCCCTAAGTTTTATCCTTAAAGGATCACTTATTTTTAGCCCATAAGATTCTTTTAGGCTAAAGTTGAGATGGGCTACTTCCCAAGAACACAGGCTCCAAAGAAATTGCTAGGCTCGGCCCAAGCTCAATTTTCACTGATGAATTTGCACGGTTTGTCGCTTCAAGTGAATGGTTTAGATTTTTGTCCTTTATATGAGTTTGGTCTTTAATTTTTCCCTTCAAAATCAAATTTATGTCTAGCAGAGCACAAGTATTTTAACGGTGAGAAACATATAAAATATTATAATGCGTATATATAAACTTATGCCGCATGAAAAATTATTTATTTGAGAGTATAATTATTAAATTGAGTAAATTTTAGGTTTAGCAAACATTAAAATCATATTAGCGCTTTATAGCTACAATTTTGCTATTCATCATATCTATATAAAAATCGCAGACAAATTTGATTTGTATAAAATCGCAAACAACTTTGATTTGTATAAAATCGCAGGCATCTGATTTGTATAAATCGCAACGATTTGTATAAATCGAGCATCTGTATCTATGAAATTTGCGTTTATATATTTATATATTCTTTGTGTTTGTATATCTGCATAAAATTTGAATTCGTATACAATTAAATCGAGCTAAAACAATTGTAGTTGTATATCAAATCTCTATCTTGCTTTATACAAACACAAATTATACATTGAATTTTGTATAATTTGTGTTTGTATAAAGCGAGAAAGAGAGAAAGGCAAAAGAGAACTGCGTCGAAGAAGATTTGTATTGTATAATTATAAGTGTATAGGACGAAGAGATATGTATTTGTATTTGTATATACAGTTTTCTCTCTCTTTATACAAATACAAACACAATTTATACATGTGTTTATATAATGTGAAAGTGGCAAAGGAGAGTGGCGCGCGAGATGAGGGAGAGTGGCAAACGAGATTTCTGGAGAGAGAGGGAAATGACAAAGTGTTTGCTACAAATTAGAATTAAATGAAATTGTGGTTATAACATTTAATTTGAATTAATAGTTTGCTATTTTATATAATTTTTCCTATTAAATTCCAACACAAAGTAGGGACAAATATGAAAATAACCCATTCATATAATTCATTACAATTTTAACAACTTAAAAGATGATCAAAAGATTAAAGTACATAGTATTTTGAAATTTTGTTAGTCTACCTTAATAAACACATTATTTTTAATTAAAAAAGATTTGATGGACACATTAATTAACCAAGAGCTTAGTCAAACACCTACTAAAAATTCCAAATATAATGAAAAATATTTGATTTTTATGATCAACCATTTACCTACTAATATTAGTTTTTTTTTTTGGTTTTCTCACCCCATATATGGTTATCCGCATTGAGGTACAACAAAATTCAAATTGGCACAGAAAAGTCTAACATTGGTTGCTAGCTAACAAAGACAACTCTATACCTGAATGCCTCAAATCCAAGACATCTAATTAAAAATGAAAGAGTAGTTACCACTTCACCACAACTATGACCGGTCACCTACCAAGTTGTGTCTTGGTTCTAGTGATAGTAATGCTAAAACAAATTATGATGATAGAAAAGGGTCCTTATAAATGAGATTCCCACAAGCAAGAATTTCGGGGAACAAAAGAGGTGGTCCTAAGTCAAACTGATATTGTTGAAAATGTGTATAACTACTCTCTCAGATTTAACCAATATACAAACAGCTGTAACACTAGACATATCCCTTTCATCCTCTGGGTAAAAAAGTGAAAAACTATATACTCTGTCAACTGAGTATAGCAAAAAGAGCAGGACAAATTGTCATGTTACAGAAGCTGGATTCAGTAACTTCACAAGGAAATGTCTTTGTTATTAACATCATGTCTCAACTTTTGAAGGCAATACCTTGTTTGAATACTTGCTGCCTCAGAAAGCAAAGCAAAGCAAACCATTAACTGAAAGTGTTGAGTGAAGTTGCTCTCAAAACAGTCAAAAACTTCTCTACAATAGAGTTTGCTCTTTTCCTACTTTGGTGCTTTTGAGAAGGATGCAAATGTAAATAATCACTTCTAGGCAAGTAAGCAAGAAAAGGAAGAAACGCAGAGATAAGAACAGTAGACTGACAGAAATAAGAAAAAAAAATTGCTTTCGAGGTAGAAGTAAAGAATGTGTACGCTCTACCCTCTTCAAACCAGAATGACCCTATATCATACTGGATATGTTGTTGTTTGAATCTAGGTGCACTAAGTTGGCCCCATTATCATCATTTTTTTGATGACTAGTTGCTTTCAGCAAACATCAGCATAAGCAAATGAAAATGGAAAGTACAACAAGTTTTCTAAATTGAGCTGGAGGATTCTTTTTTTGAAACAAGTCTTTCCTTATCTTCGTAGTGTTGTACCAAAAGGATGGAAGAACAGGCCCTCACCTGGTAATATACGTATGAAAATGCAATCCGCGGAATGAGTAGCTACAACAAGTAAGTTGTGAAGTAGAATTGAATTGGATATATCTTCAGCAGACCACAAAGTGAGGTACGCAGCAACGCTAAGTGAAGCGTAACTACCAATCTCACTAGGGGTCAAGGAATATTTGGAAGCCAAATCACTCAACATGAGCAAAATCAGAAACTCAGGAATGCACTTCATCAAGATCTACAAACAGAAGTAATGTTCTCTGTAACAGGTAGTCCAAAACTTACACTGAAACGTCGTCTATTTCAAACAAAAAGAAGCAATCCTTTAATGGTTCAAAGGTCTTAGATATCACGAAACTAATGACTCTTATTACAACAAATAACTATTGTAGTCCCACAAAGTGTGTTCTAGGGAAGATAGAGTGTATGCAGACCCCCATCTTAGAGATAGAGAGACTGTTTCTGTTAAACTCTCGGCTTGAGGAAAAACAGTTCAAAGCAGTCCATAAAAAGAAGTAACTGAAGTGAAAGCATAACAAAGCAAAATACTACAATAATCTAAGTAGAAGAAAAAACATACTCTTATTGAAGTAGGGAAAAAGATGATTTAAGCATTTCCACGATTATTGGGGTGAGTGCCATGCATAGGCCAATAATACCTCATAAGCACCAAAAACTTACTTTCATGAAATTGGATGAGAAAAGGATCAAAATTGTCCTTTATGTTTGGATTAAGAATCAAAGTAATTCTTGTGTTTTAACATGGAGCACTAATAGTCCTCCATGTTTCAACAATTGGTACACTTTTGATACCCTTACTAACACAGCCGTCTAAATTCTAACGGAACTTCTCTTTTGCACGTGAGAAAGGTTTCCACCATTGCCAAAAAATCTTCCCTTTCTTTTCCTTCAATAGTAGCTATCCATAATTTCATAACTTCAATTTCTCTGTGAAACAAACAAAATCAAAATAAAAAGACTTTGGAGAACTGTGCCAGAACAGTTTCTTTTCTTTTTGGTGTAGTTTCTATGCAAATCTGGTGCTGTTTTGGTGCAATTTTAGTGTTGTTTTAGTGCGAATATGGAGTTGCTGTTTTGGTGCAATTTCGGGGTCTTTTTTTGGAGCTTTTCTCATGCAGTTTTGTAGCTATTTTGCTGCTGTTATGGTGATTTTCTACTGCTGTTTCTGGCACAGTTCTGGTGTTTTCTGGTCGTGGTATTGATGCAAGTTTAATGCTGATTTAGAGGCTATTTTGGTGCTGCTGTTTTGGCACGCACAATTCTCCAAAGTCTTTTGTTTTTATTTTATTTATTTCACAGGGAAATCGAAGTTATGAAATTATGGATTGCTACTATTGAAGGAAAAGAAAGGGGATTTTTTGGCAATGGTGGAAACCTTTTTCACGTCCAAAAGAGAAGCTCTGTTAGAATTTAGAGGGCTGTTAGTAAGGGTATCAAAAGTGTACCAATTGTTGAAACATGGAGGACTATTAGTGCTCCATGTTAAAACACAAGACTACTTTGATTCTTAATTCAAACATAAAGGACAATTTTGACCTTTCCTCAAATTGGATTATGCCAAAAAGGGAAATGAGGACATCCATATTTTTCTTTCACTGAATTACCAGTAAGGAAACAGTGAGTTCTAAAGAGAACAGTACCATCAAACATGAAGGCAAAAGGTGCACTACAAGGTGAAACAGAATCATATGAATTTACAAACTTCACAAGTTACAACAACATCATGATCTTTAAGAAATAAAGATAATAGATGTGCATATTGAAAAATTTAAAGAGCTCCTTTCCGCCTTTTAATCGATGAAACAATCCAAAAGATATAAAGTAATATTCCAGAATTAGTACAACAATAACTACACCTCAATTCCGAACTACTTGGGGTTATCAATAGCAACATTCAGCAATATCTCTGAAACAACAACATACTCAATGTAATCCCAGAAGTGGGGTCTAGGGAGGAATGTACCCTACCTTCATGAGGTGGAGACATTGTTTCCGATAAACCCTCAGCTCACAAACATTGAGTAAATATCTTGATATCAAATTAATTTCCAAAACAGCCAGTAATACAAGCTAAAAACACATAATCTTTAGATGTCTCAGCTAAACCCCAAAACTTGATTAAACAAGCAACACATACCCTAACCCCTACTTACCAAAACAAATTTAGGGGAAAAAATACTAGAAATCTAGGTGACAAAATTGGGAAAATGAACAAGAAAACACCAATCCTCATCAAATAGAATGTAAATATACTTTTCAGTCCTAACCTCATATCTTCTTTTTTTCTCTTCTAACACGGTAGGTTCTTCATTACTAATGCATGACTATAATAAATAATCAATCTTTAGCTTCTTATTCTTCTTGTTGATCATCTCCTTTAAGTCCAGTTAAATGTTAAAAACAAGGAAACATAAAACCCCAAAACAAAAACAAAAAAGAGTACTCCAAGATGGTATAACAGTTCTTTTTCTTTCCATTAGCGAAAAAAAACACACTATATATAAAGAAAAATAAAAACAGGAAAAAAAAAGCTTGATATAAATAAAAAAATGCCTGGCTCCATCCTGTTTGCCTTTTAACCACGCAAAATTCCAACTTTTTTTTTCTTCACATTGAGACACCTACATTGTCCTCCTCCATTATCACCATCACCACCAACTTCAATCTGTGAAAACTCAGAAATAACCTTGGATTTAGTACTTCTTTCTTCATGAACATAAGGGCAGATTCGCCATTACATCATCCTCTTCTTCTTCTTCCTTCTCACAATGCCAGTAACACAATAAAAAAACTTGTCCCCAGAAAACCCCATTTTCAGCTCAACAAAAACAATGCCCAAAACCAACAAGAAAAAAGAATAAAATCTTGAAACGAAAACAGAATGAAAACAGAGAAAACTAAAAAAAGGGTCTTTTTCAGCTTTCTTTAAAACACTACCCCAACAACACCATAATACTAGTAATAGTACTAGTACTAGTATATTCTGCAACTGTTCTGATTTTCTGAAGGTCTATAGAGAGAGAAAGAGAAAAAAAATTCATCAGAAAAAAGAAAGAGTGTTTAATGTCTTGATTGGTTATGTCAAAAAAGAAAATTGGGGTGGGGGGGAGGGATATTGGGATTTGGGAATTTGGGAGATGTGTGTTGGGCCGAATTATTTGGATTTGGAATTTTTATGGGTAGAGGCCGGTGAAAGCCATTTTCAACTTTCTCTTTGTTCCTTCTTATGGCAAGACCTTTTTTTCTTCTTTTTTTTTTTTAAGTTTTTTCGCTCGGTGTTCGTTATCATATTAAAGTTTAATTAAATTTGAATTCGTGTCGAAAAGTTTCACATTATGGATAAATCATTTTCTCACAAAGGCGACATTGTATTCTGAGAGATTTGAATCTGAGACATTCAATTAAGAATGAAAGAGTACTTACCACTCCAACCCAACTCTGGTTGGTTATTGCAAGACTTTCCTATTTGTCTTCTTCTTTTACTTTATTTACTTCTTCTCTAAATTTAGTTAATTAATCTTTTTGAATTTATGTAGTATGTCCAAATGTTGAATAAAAAAGAAGGTAACAAGAATGTAATTATCGAACAACAAATTCATTCTTGTCATTTTAGAGACGGAGTTAGAAACTTTTTAGTTTTAATTATTAAATATTTTAATATAAATATATAGAATTTGGGATAAAGATGTTTGATTTAGCTCCAAACTTATTACAAGTACAGTGGATAGATAGAACCCTTTGCCATTAATAACAAGTTTCGAATTTGAATTCTGAAAATTAAAAAAATCTTAATATAGTATGTTGCCCTACGAATACCATGAGACTAGTGAATTTTGTATATTAATAATTTAGATAATAATAATATATTTAGTGAAATTCTATAATTGAAGATTAGAAAGTATGGCATGTATATGCAATTTTATCCCTATTTTTTAAAGGTATAAAGATTATTTTCGATAGACTCTTAACTCAAGTAAAACATATCAAAAGAAAATATAATAGAAAATACTAGTAGCACCAATAGACAATACGTAAAAATAGATTATAATAAAATCAAAGTACTTATAAGGGAAATTAGCTAAACAATGTACGATTACTTATTAATTTTTACCTTCATATTCTCTTATTTAAGGTCATATTTTCGTTAAGTTGCAACTTGCAAGTGTCATGTTTTGTCTAATCAGTGGCGAAATCATGATTTTCAATAAAGGGGTTCAAAATCCGAAGGAGTAAACATATGAACTAGTCGAAGGGGTTCAACATCTATTATATACATCTAAAATATAATTTTAACCATGTATATATATTACTTATTTTCCACTGAAGGGGGTTCGGATGAACCCCCTAAAGACATGCTGGCTCCGCCCCTGTGTCTAATCATCATTCTCCAATATCTTTTTCTCAAATCCACCATAGCTAACTTCTCACATTTCATCAGCATTTAAACATTTCTTCTTTACATGTTTGAACCATTTTAATCTCGTTTCTTTCGTCTAGTTTGGAGTGATATAAAAGTCAAAAAGACATTAACCTACGGTGCATAAACTTTGACAAAATAGAAAAGAAATATATAGTTAGTAGTGCATCATATTATAATTATTATAATAATAGTATAAAGAAAACAAGAGTCATAAATGATGGAGCGTTAATGTAGCAAGTTTGTCCAGGCACTGTCTGTCGTGTACTTTTGGTTTTGGTATAGAATATTTGGTCAATTTCAGCTTTCATTTTGACATTACAATTTAAAACCTTTCATTCATTACTACACCCCAACAGCTTTCTTCTGTTCAGTAAATGTTGATATACAAAATTAGCAGTACTATATACATACGATACCTCTCGATGTATACAATTCAACATTAAATCACTATAAATAGTTTCCCCTACTAATCCTGCAACACTCCTCTTATTTACTTCATTTGTTTTGGCATACTTAAATATTGTTAGTACTATTTTATTGCCCCTAAAGTAGGGTCGGAGCTAGTAAGGTTTCAACAATTTATTCCAACCTTCTGTTGGGTTTTATTTGCCTTGATTTTTTATCGTAAATAAGTTTTCCTTTTAGAAAAAAGTTTTAATATTTTGCTAGTCATTTTCTTGTAGGAAAGGTTTTATAACTCTATAAATATAGGCTTATTCCTTCTAACTTAAACAACATTCACAATGTAGTCTTAGAGCTTTGAGAGTTGCAGTTATGGGGGAGAATTTTGTATACATCCTTGTATTCCGAGTGAATTGGTTGAGGTTGTTTCTCTCTATATTTTGTATTCTCATATTTATAGTGGAGTGCTCATCTCCTTTGTGGACGTAGGTCGATTGACCGAACCACATTAAATCTGTCTCTTTTGGTGTGTTTCTCATTTGTCTTCTTACTCGTGGTCTTTCGAGGTTTGCTTTGCTAGCTTCCGCATTACACGTGCTTATTTCGGTCCTAACACCTTCTTCGTTAAAAAATTATAGTATTGTTATATGCACATGTTGAAACTCTCTTCGACTTTTTTGTGTGTTTGCTTCTTCATATTTTGAATTTCTTTAATAAAAATTCTTACTTTGCCACTCATCCTAAGTATTTGAGACGTTGGTATAACTAGCTTCGAGATGGATGAGATTCTTCCACGTTTAATTTGAAGTTTCGAGTTATAATTATGAGAAAATGAAAAGAAAAAAAAAGATTATGATAAGGAACGTTTTCCGTTTTTAATTAGAGGTTTTAGAATTTATAAAAGTGTATATACATCTCTATTTTGTTCTTGAAATTTTTTAGAATTTCTACTACTCCACTTCGCTTTAATTTGCCTATGACAATCAAATAATATAAAATGTGAGTGTTCTTCTAACTTTAGAAGAAGGGGTACTTCCGATTGTATCGCAAAATATTTTATTTTGTTCTTTTTTATAATTAAAATCTATCTATGTTAACACCATATGAAGGTACCACTTTACTCAAATGGTATTTAAATATGGGCTAAACATAATTAAAAATTAAGTAGAACATATGCAGTAGCAAAAATATAAAGTCATGCCGAAAAGCAATTAAGAAAAAAACAATAGCAACAAAAAATTACTATATGATTAACTAAAGTAAAAGAAATGGCATGTAAAACAAAATAAAAAATAACCAAGACAATAGAAAAGTAATAATACAATATTGGATAACTAGACAATATTCGACGACCCACTAATCTTCTATTGTAATCTTCATCATATCTTACTATTTTGAATCATGAGAGTAAAATGCATGTTTAAACATCAGTGTGATTTTCATCAACACATACAGTGGCGGAATCATAGTTTTTAATAAGGCGTTCAAAATCTGAGAAGTAAACATACAAACTAGTGAAAAGGAGATTCTATTATACATATCTAAAAAATAATTTTAACCATATATAAATAGTAATATTTTTTACCGAATGGGAATGAACCCCCTAACTATATGCTGCCTCTGCCGCTGAACACATAACCTTGACTTTTAAATACTAGTATATTTGATATTCCTATTTTTTCAAGATTTAACCAAATTTATGTCCATTGGCTGCTTAATTTAATGGGCCATCTGAATATATTTTAGAATGACATTTCTTTAAAAAATAAAAATAAAAATTGATAAGTAATACTAGCAAAGGCTACAAGTATATTTGTCAAAGGCTTGTTTTTTCATACTCCTCGCCATGTTGACTTGGTATAAGCATAATACTTAATATATATTAAGTGTATTTTATTGAATTAATCTAATAATGATATTCTGAAATTTTAAAAATTTGATTATTAATATTATTTTATATAGCTATTTAATATATATATATTCTTAATTTCCTAAATTGAATAAAATTAATTATTTATTTTTTAGTACAGGTATTCACAACTTTACACAAAAGAAGGGCAGAGAAGAGAGTGAAATAAGTATTTCATCACTCAAATATCAGTCCCTCGGATTGTTTGATTGGTGAGATAAGAATTATAGAGGAACAATTTTAAACAAAATATAAATTATATAACTCAGGTACGTATTTGGTTATGAATATTATTTTTTCTGAAATACATTAATCCTCTTGTGTCTCTGTTCCTTCCCAACCTACACAAATGAAGTACATTGCATTTATAGATTTCTACATAAATAGAAAAAATATAATTTCTTGAGGAAATATAATTTATTATTCCCTTGTCCTTAATTACTTGTCCATTTTGACAAATCAAGAAACGATAATTTTTTTTTACCTATTATGACCCCAATTAATTACTTTGAAAAAAGTAGAACTGCTTGAAAATCTTAAGTTTTTAATTCACCTACTTCATAATTAATATGGGTAAAATGGTAAACTCACTATGTCAATTATTGTTTTCTTAATAAGTGTGTCAATTCAAAAATGAACAAGTAATTAAGAACAACATGAGTATTTGTTGCGTAGAAAAATTACTTTAGTTTCGAGGTGTAAGAAAGTATTTGCTTAGAAATGTTTTTTAGGAAAATAAGTGAGTTTTTTATTTATCGTTTTGTGTTCGATAAACAAAAAAATTATCCTAAAAACATTTATATATGTTTATACATAATAATATGTAATTGTAGCGCTAGGGGTGTGAGGACCAGAGAGTGGGGCGAAGATTAGGTGTGTTGACGCAATTGTTTGGATGAAGAAGACATAATTAATGTGGATTCATAAATGTTACTTATAAAATTAATTATTTGAGTCATTATTTAGCCTATTTTTATCTAATCTATTTTTACGTAAAATAATGTTCTAAACAAATTAATGGGTTGTTGTTTGGACAAGAGGGACCTTGTTTAAAAATAAAGCCAAAAAGAGACTACAGTTTAGATGGGAAAGAAGGAAGACAGAACCCTGCGCCAATATAATACACCATCAAAAATGACATCCATGATTTGAAAGATTACCATGCACAAATAAATGGAATTACATGGGATAAATCTTTTAAAAAAAAGAAAAAATATTGTCCTTCCGAATAGCTTAGTTGATTTGAAAGGTGGTTATTGATACGAATGATCGGAGATTGATCCTCCCTCAATGCATTCTGAGTCGAGCATGTCACACAGAGTTAGCCTAATGCGATTTACATCTCTTGTGTGGTCTACTTTGAGTGCTCACCCAAAAAATAGAGGTTATAACGGTTACGAGTCATCCTGAAGTTAAAAAAAAAAAATTCAAAAAATCACAATCTCTTTTTTTTGTCAACATAAATTAAGTATGCGTGACATATTCATAATGTCCATCAAACGTGTGCTCAATCCATTTCAATTTATTTATCCTATTTTGATTTATCACCTGGTTTTGAGAAATAAAAAAGATTTTGAAATGTGGTGATCATAAATTAAAGATTTGTCAAATGTATCAAAATGTTCTTTAATTTTGTGGTTTTAAATGTATCATTAAAAAAGTTGAATAAAAAAATTGCCAAAAAAAAAAAACTCCTTTTGGAACAGTGATAAATTGATATGGTGTTTATGTTTTTAGAAGGAAAAATATTACCATTTTGACTCCGTACTCCTAAATTAAAACACATTCTTATAATTATAGTATAATGTTATTTCCAGTAGGGGCCATAACAAGACTGGTCTGGTCATATAATGTCAATGTTTCTGTCTTTCAATTGTGAGGCCAAATGTTTTCTCATATCTTCCTCAGACTATGTAATTAAGATTATTCAACCAATGTCCTCAACTTTTTATAATTTGGACAACTTTCAGCTAAGTAGACAAAAAGCTATGTAAATTTGAATTCATTTAATAGATATTTTATTTACTTGTCTAATTTAATAAATTAAGTGAGGTTTATGAATGTCTTTGTTTCTGTCTTATTTTTTCAGCTTAATTTTCACATGACATTTTTTTTTTTTTTACTTTCTTAAATTTTATATGTGTCAAGTTCAAACAAGACAAATAATTTAAACTGAAAGAGTATATTTTACTCTTAGTATTATATGACTACATAATGTAATAATAGTCAAATTTAGAGTTCTATAGTATCATTAATAAGAGTACAAATGTACAATATAACAAAATCAGTTTTTAGCGGCAATAAATATGTATATTAACAAAAAATATTAAAATATTTATCGGCATTAATTGATTGTTATTAGATCTAATATCGCTTTAGATATATTTACAGAAAGTGCTAATCGCCTCTAAAACTATAAATTTAATGACAATTAAATTATTACCATTAATTAATTATCACTAATATTATTTTTTTAATATAGTGTTAATTTAGTAAAATATACTCATAATAAAAAAAATAATTAAAAGTTATATCAAATCAATACATGATACTCTATAATTTATTAAGTTATTCTCATTTGATAAAAGAAGGTTGACTATATCCTCTTAAATATTTGGGATATAAGTTTTAAAAAAATACTACCTCCGTCCTAATTGTCATAGTATGTTTTTTAGAATCAAACTATAAAATTTTTGACTAACATTTTACGATATATTTTTTCATCATATTGATATGTAAAAATTTAAAATTTATAGTACTTTTCGTATAGTTTTTGAATTTCAAATTTTTTTGTTTAAAATATCAAATTAATGTAATCTAATTTAACTTTGAAAATTAGTCAAATTGACTTTTAAAAAGCACAACATGATAAATAAAAATGAAAGGATGAAATATTTAAATTGCAATGTAATTGTCAATTACACATTTAAACTATAATAAAATTACCATCACTACCATGAGTACCCTTTTAAACATAAGTATTCTTTTTCTTCATATTATTTACTTCTTTCACTAATTTCCTATTAAAGAAAATAAGTTAAACTGCAATATTCAACACACACTTATTCCTAAAAAAAATTAAAAAAATTATTTTTTCATTTGATTCTTTCAAATCCAAATATTCTTATCTTCATCCTCTCTCAATTTACCTAATCATAATCTTCCCGACAACAATTGTTTAATTTAATGATTAGTATCTTCTATTTCAGTGAACATACCACCTTGTCAATTCTTTTATGTACTGATCAAGACGTGGCAACTTGATCTATTAAAATCAAATTATTATTAATACTACATCAAAGTTTAATTAATATAATTCCAACCACCGTCACTAATTAAATGTAAGATTATTTTAATAAGTTTCAAAAATACTAATAAAAATGACTCTCAGACAAAGTCTCCGTCACCAAACATGTAATCAAGAAAACATATCATGTGACAATTATCTTGTTGGATTAATTTTTTCATCATACATGAATTAAGAGCAAATTTTGTTTGCAAAGAAGCAAGCAATAATCACTAAAAAAGTAATTAATCAACTAAACAGTAATCGTTTGATGGAGATGATATTATATAATATGAAACATCTGGATCCTTAAAATAGAATTGCATATGCCATATAGTATTATATCCGTTCAAGTTTATTTTCCTAAAACCATACATGGATTTCGAATTCCATAACAAAAATATAATAGAACAAATGTGTTATGCATGCATTTGTCACGTATTAGTTATGCGAGTTTTTGAATTGTCAATTAAATGTTGAAATAAGTTATTTCATATCTACCTATCAAATATTGTATAAGTTATACGAAAATTTATATATAAATAACTTATTTCTTATCTAGCTACCAAACGACCTGTTAATATTTGATAAAAAAATAAATTAAGTGGAACTAGTGTAGTAGATTTGACTTCTTTTAAGTAAGTAGTAAAGCTGTTACTAATAGGTGCACTTAAATGTAGTAGACAATAGTAGTACTAAATTGAACAGGCAATGAATTTTACCATCAATATATATGCGGCAGTAAATTAAAGGATAAGTAGATGGGCATAATTAAGTAAATTTAATGTCATTTAGTTGATAGCTGCCAAGAGTGACAGCCAGGTTTAACCTGTTACTCTTATTTTTTAGGTTTTATTCGGTATTCGATATTTATTTTGAGATTTTGGATTCAAAATTTGATATCTGCTTTGAGATTTCACCAGTCCAAATTCATGACGAGAAATTCTACTTTGAAAGTAAATCACTCTTTATTTGTTAAAAGATAATTACATTACTATAATCACTATCATATTCTTGCTTTCGCCCTTTTTATTTGTCATGTTCGCTGAAATAGTTATTTCTTCTAATTTATCCTTACTATAGATATTCTACGTAATAAATGTTGAAGAAAAAGGTGAAAAAGATTAAGTGATCAATGTACAAATAAGGTGCTTTAGTCAAATACTCTTTTTGTCTCAAATTATAGATGGTATTTTTATGTTATAAGCTCCTTAAGAAAATGTTTTTTTTTTCCTAATTAAGATATATTCTCCTTTTATTAATATTTACTCTATCTATGTCTCATCACCCCATATTTGAAGTGTTTGTAGTTTCAAAAACAATCTACTAAGAATATAAAATGAAAAATGATCAATTTTATGTAGAACTTTTACAATGACAAATAATTTAAAATAAAAATTTTAAACGAATCACGATCGATAATTTCAAACGAAAAGTATAACATTTCTAGTGATGTATTCCGGCACCATTCAACGTATGTATCGATCCCTAATATATTTTGAGTTAGTAACAAGACAAATAATAATAACTAAAACGGCAACATAATGTATTATTATAGTCCCGGCAAACAGAATATTCTACCTTTTCTTGTTTATGTTTATAATAATTATAAAAAAATTTATATGTATATACGACAAACAATTAATTAGTCTTAATTAAAACCTATTTAGCAAGGTGTCGTTTGTTTAATGCTTTTTTAAAATGTAATAATGGGTGCTTTGTGTCGATTTGCAACTGGCTGGTCTTCCACAAAACTATTTTGAGTTAATTAAACATATATCGTAGGAAATAAATCAAGAATAAGATTTCTTACTAGTTTATGATTTGTTATTTATGATATTTACTTATTTATGTTTAATTAAGATTTGTTAGTTAGGCAGGTTGATAGTCCTAGTTTACTTTGGTTGTTAGTATTATAATAGGGTTGCCTTATTACATATTTTCAGTTGGTAGAGAGATACACTCAAATCTCAATGTACAAAAATACAAGAGTTATTGAGTTATTGAATAAAACCTCTACCTCTTATTTGTGGATTAGTAAATTTCATCTATATAACCATTGTTGGGTGTTTCATTTGTGCCTATATTATTACCTTGGTAATATTATTTCCTTTGTATATTAATACCATTGCAGTAAATTAAAGATCTTCTAAACTTTCACTACAGAGACACCTTAATTAAGCACGAACAAAAGTATAATTTATTTCTACAAATCTTTTTTAAAGCATATCTTGTATTATATTCCCTTCGACTCAAAATAAATGAATTTTTGAGATGTGACAAACTCATTAAAAGAATTATTTAATAACATTGATTAAATAGTAATGTGTCAATATTACCTTTACGCTTCTTTCCAAACTCTATTTAAATAGTAGTTGACAAACACATTAAAAAAAAGGATAATGTTAGAAAAAATAAAATTAAGAGTATATTTTTAGACTTTAAAATTTTTATTATTTTGAATTAGAGAAAATGTATCAGAAAAAATTCATTGACCGAAGTATAATATATAGACTGTCATTTTAATTAGTAACAACAAATTAAAATAAATCAATAAGAAACATAATATGTCCCATGTTAATAAAAACGAACGTCAACTCTTTTGCACGTTCAAGACACAAGAATTTCACAAAGAACCATTTTCAACTTCTGCAATTTAAAAATAACCAACATCATGGAGTATTTTCAACCGTCTACAAGGTATTATTTCAAAATATTGTCGTGAAATTATACTTGTAACAGTTCAAAGAGCGATGATTATTTTTTAATTAAAATTGAAAAGTGATCAGTCCACGCTATTTAGATCATTCAAGATTGGACATTTGGATAACTCAACATTGAAATTTCTCTCCCTTTTAAGTCATATTATTAAGTACAACAAAACTTTGAACCTAAAATTAATTAAAATGTATCATAAAAATCGTTTAAAATCATATGATGAGACTACAACACATATATTTGTATATCAATGTGAGACATATTGGACTGAACATTATTTGCATTTTGGGTGGTGGAAATCTCTCACTCCTTTTTCAAAATAATAATAAAAAAAAATAGAATCATTTTAGGATGGAAAAGTGTTGGTTATAGCAAAAGAGAAATGACATAGTGGATAGTATTTATCTTTTGCAAAGTTACTCCATCCGTCTCAAATAAATTGTCATATTAGCTTTTCAAAAGTGAAAATACGCGAATTTAAAAATGAGAAAAATGGTAACTTGTAATATATTATGTATAACTTTCGAAAATCTAATTTTTATTGTAAAATATTAAGTTAAACAGATTCAATTTAACTTTCAAATTAATTAAAATAACTCTAGAAAAGCAAAATATAACAACTAATTAAAGACAAAAAGAAGTAATAGGAAAAGAAAAAAATGTCAACTGTATTAATAGTGTGGTAGAAAATGGACAAGTAAAATGAAATAAGTAAAAAAGAAACTAGTAAAAAGAGAAAAGCGAACAAGTAATTAAGAACAGAGTATATATTTGAAATTTGAAGTTCAATATTTCGATCACTAAACTATTATGGGAACACAAATAGTGGAATTGAAAACAGATGTGGTGAATGCAAATTCAAATGCAATTCCCCAAAAGTGAAATTAGTGAGGTATTTAATTTTTCTAGTTTCACACGTTAACATATTTATGTCTTGTGAATCTCTAGATACAGTTATGTTTTCTTACTTTCATTAATTGCCCTAAACTATGCTTTTAGCTTATGCACCATATAAAGTCATAATTTAAAATTAGCATTTAAATATGCGATTTGAGAATATAAATTGTGTTTTTAAAAATTTTAAAATGTAAAATTTGTCTCATAAGAAGATATTTTAAATGTGAATCAATCTAATTTCAAATTATGATTGTATATCGCATATCCATATATACCTTAGTATGCATTGTTCAGTTTTCCATGGATAAAATCCACAAATATCCTCCTTTTAGTTACATACTAGATAATTGAAGGCCCGTTCACGGGCCCAATATAATTAATTATTTTTTCAATTTTAATTTAAAAGAATTTATCTAAATTCGCATCTTATTTTATTATAATTTCTAAAATTTCCTAGCATTTAAAAAAATTACAAAAATTTCCTCTCAGATACATCGCTATCCTTTGTCAGATACATCACTATCTCCTCTCGGATACATCCCTATCCTCTCTCGAATACGTCTTTATCCCCTTCTGAATACATCACAATCCTCTCTTTGATACATCTCTCTCTCTCGGATACATCCATATTCTCTCTCGAATACACCCCTCCCCTCTCTGATTCATTCGTGAGCTATGTGTCTACAAGTTTCCTGAATAGCAATGTACCACGACTGATGTATCTGCATGTCTGCTGATGTATCCGAAATTTTTTAATTCTAAGAAATTTTTGTAATTTGAAAAAGAGTAGGGATGTAATGTAATTAGCTCTTAACACTATGAAAATTTATGTAATTTTTATTTTAATTTATGTGACATATTTTTCTTTGTAGTCAATATCAAAAGAATGATGTATTAATATATTTAATAACATTTTGACTTTAAAGTGTCCATTTTATTCTTAGTAAGATGATTTATAGTTATATGAACATCTATGGTTTGTTTTAGACCACGAGTTTTAAAAGTGTTTTTTTTT